>JAYKKM010000281.1:1480000-1786093 GCA_035772405.1 Chrysogorgia sp. JL179-B06 | reverse complement strand
GTCAGTAGTGGCAGCGCCATTAGTAAATTCGTCAGGTCTTCTCTTGCGTGTCTTTTTGCATAAAAACCCCTTCTTTTTCTCTGCTTTAAAGATCGTTTCTTTCTTCTATCTTCAGTTCATCATTTTTACGTTAAAAAATATCTTAAAGGGCAAACTTAAACCTTTTGAGGTTATTCTATTTTTCGTTAGAATTCAAAAAGTCCAATTCAAAACCGAAGACAATAATTGAAATTGGTTTGCTCGGTTCTAACTTTTTATGAATCTGTTAAAGATCGAGTTTTCAGCCCTTTTGTCTAAACTTAGTTGAACAACGACCGCGTCGGAAGAAAGCCTGGTACGACCGGTAAGTGATGTCATAATGATGTCATACGGCAAGAAAATACTGTCTATTTTGGTTTTATTTTAGTGAAATTTTGGAATGCTGTTTACTCTTGGGTGAGTGATAAGTGACAAACCAATATATCAAGCACTGGAATATTATTTTGTTCAATAAACCTATTACCAGTATGACACTATGACGTCATACCGGTAATAGTGCCATTCTTCTCATAACACGGTCGTGCAAACAAGAGATTCGACGAAATACTCTCCAATAATATCATGCACTATATCATGAAATTTCATTTTTATCTTCACTTTTACAAAGTTAGATGATATATCTTTCGGAAGGAACATATAACCTCAAAAGGTTTAGTTGCCCTTTAAAAACGCTTTGTAAACAGATCGATTGAATAGAGATTGTTTGATAACCAAGTCATCGCTTCGCAGACAACTTCAGTAGACTCTTCAGTATATCAATGTTAATACAATAGAGCCTGATTCATTGTTTCAACCTGCGATCAGGATTCTTTTAGTGTGGGCATAAAGGGGGCTGTTTCTCGTCTCTTGCAGAGGGGTTTGTGGCGGAAAAAATCATTACATTCTTGGGGGGTTGAAAGGCCATAGCAACCAAAGTAAAAAAACCACCGCAAACGGTTTTGCTGTGCACAATTTCATGAGATCCTTACATAAAAATAGATATTTTGAAGAAAACTCTTTTCAATATCGGGTACAGTAAGTACAGGAGGTTAAAATAGATATAATTAAAGAAGTCATTAAAACAAAATCAAAAAATTTTTAATTCTTAAACTGTTGATCGATCGTTAGGGCATGACTACCACCTTAATATATTTACATGATTACAACATGACTACAGTATATTAAACTTGTATCATTCAAAACTGCATTTACTATGACAGTATGTTATAAAATCGATACATAATAATGGGTTCAGGTATTTTCTCTGTTGTTTTTTTTTTTTTTTTTTTTTGAGTTCCGATGTTTACAACTCGACATGTCGTTAATCTTGCACACTTCACAAGATTATACCTTTTAGTAATAAGAGCTTTGCAACGGATACTGTACGACACATTTGAGTACGATTGAATTTGAAAGAAAAAGTTCAAATTACGCTGAAATTCGATTACTAAATTCAAATGCCTACACTATTACTTTAAAAATGCCTTACCTTTCCTTTTCTTCTCGATGTAATGATGCGTTCCACCCGAAAATCTCCTTCTAAAACATGGACGTTTGAGTTTCTATTCGATTTTCCCTAAAACCTAAATCCACTTGTCGCTTTGTAAAAACCTTCGCCCCTGCTTTCGTCTCAATGACTTTCTTTCCGCCATTTTTGTTTCGAAAGCAGCATAGGAGAGAAGGCTGGATAAAAAATTCGCCTGTAATCGCGCATAGGCTCCTTAACAGAAATCGCTGGCAGACTCAAATACTTTCTGCTCAAATGTAGCGGAAATTTCTTGGCAATGACGATAGCACAGTACCATCATGTTTGTTATGCTAGAACAGTGGCGCAGCAATCAAGAGAATATTCGACGAATTTCGACACTTAACTAAACTTCTGCTATGCAATAAAGAGCAGTGCAGCAGTTAATAGACATCATGTCAACACTTACAGCGTGCTAGCATGAGGTGGAATCGACGGCGCCACTACCGCAGCACAAAATTAAATTAAAAACAACGAATGAGTTTTCTGGATATTTGATTGAAGTTTAAACGACAAATAAATCTAACTTCAGATTTTCAACCCAGTGTTAACAAAAGTTCGATTATCTAAGTGTGCGTAAAGTCTACAGAAATCGCGGGATGTTTGTTGTGATCAAGGAAATGTTTCGACAGATCAAATTAGTGGCAGGCAATTCTCCACCACAAGCGGGCCGTAGGGCGGCTTTAAAACTTTTTACTATTCAAAGCATAATCTTTTCCTGGGATTATACCAACAAAGTGAACAGCGGCGAGATAATATTATTTGCTTTATTTTTTAAACGATGGATAAACGCAGTGCATAATGAATTTTTTTTTTTTTTCCAGAAAACTGTCGCCTATTCCAGTGCTATAGGGTATAAAACATTTCGAGTGTTGGAATTTATACATTTTAAAGATCCAAACCTGGACGCAGTTGCGAAACCATGGCGATGCTAGTGCAGTGCTCTGACCACTGAGCCACGGAAGCCGTATATATATATGCAAAGAAAAAATAAAAAAATACACAATTCAACTTCTCTTAAAATCAAAATTATTAGGCCCCTGCTTTAAAGACCTTGCCGTGATCACAGCCCAACACTCAAACTTAGTATACCACAAATGAAGCGATGTCCCGAGTTCGAAATTAGGGCGTGTTGGACACAGGGCACTATGCCTGACTTAAGAGTCAATGGAGAATATAAATCAAAGTGGCAAAGATTGGTTATCTCGGTACATTTGGTAAACCAAAAAATTACTCGCTAAAGGCCAAAATAAAAAAATAATAATGAGTTCCAGGTAAATAATGGCATGGCCATTGAATAGCCAACATCTTGTATTTACTGGCATTGTTGCAAATGAGATACAATAATTACTAGCAAAGGTACAAGGTAAACAGTACTTTACTAGCAGTATTAATGAAGTGGATAATGGTGACATGCTGGCAAGGGAGATTAATATTGAAACTTTGCCAGATGAAACAACTGGCAAAGATGTTGGTCGAAGCTTTGAGTTGAAATGGCATATGCATGTCAATGGGGGATAGTGTTTTGGTTGAGAAACCAGGATCCACATCTTTATTTTTATTTGGCCTAGTAAAAATACTGTACAAAAATATATCTGGAATCACTTTTCTTAAAAAACAATAGCATCAAAGCCATAAACATGTACTGTATAAATTGAATTATTGATGAAGAATGCACAAAAATGCCTTGAATTATAGACCACATTCTCTGGTTTATGGAAATCATAGGCAATGGCATGGGATCACTATATAGCAGTGATACAGAAGCTTCAGTTTGTGCTGTCTGATACCTGCATTACATATTGCTGTTCAGCATATTTCATGTCAAAAGGATTTCTTCTTTATGATGTGATACGTCCAAAGGCTATAAGGAAGTATATTACACCAACAAACAGTGCAGCATTACACTCTCTGGGTGAAATAATGCAAAGTTGTGTTCCTGAAATTCTGAGAAAATTGAAATCACTAATTAGTGTAGGCCAACATTTTCGTTTACAGTAGTACATGTAATTAGGAGGTACATTATCAAGTCCAGGAGATTTAGACGTTTTCAGATGGTTCAATTCATTAACTATGTATTCCTTAGTGATTTCCTCAAATAAAAATGTTGGCTTAGCTCCATCAACCGCAGCTTTTAAATTGTTGGAGGTATAATTATATATTGACCTCACTGTTGTTTCCAAGGACTGTGCCAGTCGATCTACGCTTTCAATAAAAAAATTATTAAAAGCATTTGCAATTTTCTTTGCATCCCAACATGTTACTGCCATTTACAATTATATTAGCACTGATGTTCTTCTTTGCAATAGGGAATAACTTTTTTAATGTTTTCCAAAACGTCTTGGGATCACCACTATTCTCTTCGATTTGACGTTTATTATACATTCCTTTGGCAGATTTAATTCATTTAGTGACATGATTTCGTAAACGTCGATAGGTTGACCAATCTTCCAATTTTGATTTTCTTGCTTTGACATGGATGAAGTCCCGCTGACGAATGTTCTTTTTTATATCATCAGTTACCCAAGGAAATTATATTAGTAAATTATATATTAAAATTGTAGAGTTGAGGTGTTTTAAATGTCTTACCTCTTCGTTTATTTGAAAATTATCATCCTAGACAGACAAACAGCCAGCCAGCTCCCTCCAGTTTTCTGGGTTGGGAAGCGCTTGCAGTTTTGTGAAAGCATTCCTTCATTTTTGGATTTTCCGAAATTTTTCAAGTCATTGGTAACTGGAAGCCACTCTGGATTATTATGCTTCCTGAATGATAGGTTGCTTGCGCAGCACTGGAAATTTTACTAGTCCATTCGGAATCGTGAAGCTGCAGATAATCAGCGATATCGTTCCTGTTGGGATGGCGGTACTTTCCCTCTCACAAACTGAAGCAATCGCGTTCATGGTGAGGCCCATTTTCAATGCTGTTGAAGGAGCTTTAAACCCAACTGGAAGCTGAGTATCCAAGCTTTCTTCACTGCTGCAATGACATCATTGAAATCATTGAACCTGTATAGAGTGACAAGGTCTTGCATGGTAAGCATTGGCTGGTTCAAATTTTCACGTATCTGAAACAAAATCCGGCCGGCCTCTCGCATCTTTTGGGACACATGCCGCACATCTCCTTTAAGCCTTAATAGTATAGAAAGTGGTGGTACCAGCGCAGTTTTCAAAAATGGGGAGAAATGATGTTTATTTTTATTTTTCTATATTTTTGGTTAGATTCTAGTTTTCAGGATTGTGTAAACTATGTATTAAATGTTTCCGTGCAGTACCAGCGCAGTTTTCAAAAATGTGGAGAAATGACGTGTTTGTTTTTATTTTTCTATATTTTGGAAACTATATATTAAATTTTTTCGTTTTCGAGATATAAAAATGGTGTGTTTATTTTTTTGGTTCTGTGACTGCCATGGTTCAGACGTGTGGGTCCCATGTGTTGGTTAAATTGGTTACATTTGAAAATTGGTTAAATTGAAATTGGTTAAATTATAAATTTCTCCTTTGTTGATTCGATTTTTTGACATATTGTTTGGGTATCTAGTTTGTTTCATTTTGTTGTTCTATAGTGTGGATCCATTTGAAAAATCTATTATATGGATTACAACTTTTCTAGAAAGCCTCATTTTCTTTGCGCAGGCCAAAACGAATGCAGGCTCTGGGTATGAAATTGCGTAATGCGTTCAATTAGGCCAAAACCCAAACCAACTTTTGAACCCACTGGTTAATTTATGGGTCAGTTTTTTATTGGTTGACAAAATCACGCGACTCTTGTGTATGTCTCATGATATGAACACAATAAACATGCTTAGACCGGTCTCTTGATGTCGAGTAATTAATTTGGGGTCAATTCGGTCAACAAAATTCGTGAGATTATGGTATCATATAATGGTGTCATAAATTTAGAGTAAGAGTGATTAAAGTTTATT
Organism: Chrysogorgia sp. JL179-B06; assembly: GCA_035772405.1. Taxonomy (NCBI): domain Eukaryota; kingdom Metazoa; phylum Cnidaria; class Anthozoa; order Scleralcyonacea; family Chrysogorgiidae; genus Chrysogorgia; species Chrysogorgia sp. JL179-B06. Next base: position 1,780,627 of record JAYKKM010000281.1, on the reverse strand, counting down.
TAGTCTACAAATTCCTTATATGAAGCCACACCAGTAATTATCATATGTCTATTCCCTCAAGTGGTAAAGCTCTCTTAGTGTAATGATTGGTAGAAGTCTTCCGACTTTGCCGTCTCTTTTTCAAATTGTCTCTCATGACTCTAGTTTCACTGGTCTTATTGATCTTTTTCTCCAATCTCCTCCATGTTTTTTCGCAGGACAACATCTTCTTATACTCCTGAAAAACGTTGACACAGATTCCTCGGAACGCATGATCTCTAATATTGAAGGTGAACTCTTCTTGATTACCCATATTAGCCTCAATAATGGTAATGCAATCTTGAATCTTCTCACATGTAGACTGGTAGTGAGTTCTTCTAACAAAGCCATGTTTTCTCCTTTCTCCGTAGTAACACGTTCAAATAGGCCAAAACCCAAACTCAAACCAACTTTTGAACCAACTGGTTAATTTATGGGTCAGTTTTTTGTTGGTTGGCGAAATCACGCGACTGTCTTGTGTGTGTCTCGTGATATGAACACAAGACAGTCGCGTGATTAGTTTTAGGTCAATTCATGACATTATATTAATGTCTTTTTTATAACATGAATATAATGAGACACTTCTCTTGGTTGTCGAACGAATTAGAAAAGTGTTTGTACTGGGAGAAATGGTATTTTAGTTATGTAGCATCATGAGTTTTTCCATATGTACACATTGGTATAGTCTTTAAATTAAAGATGGTACTAACTCAGTGTATTAGTATACCTTTCACATTTGTGTCCTTGTATTTTTGGCCAGCACCAATTTGCTAAAAAGTGTGCTTGAAAAGTGTTTATCCGAAGACGTGTCATATCACTTTTACCTCTTGTTGGTTGCTTTATGTATGATAATGTAGTGCCTTTGTTGATCAGTTCAATCTTTTCCAATGACTCCCTCAAAAATGAAACAAGTTTCATTTGCATTAATGTCAAGTGCCATATTCTTCTCTTCCTTCTTGGCCGATACTCTCATCAATATTGCTGGTTTGAAGTCGGCCATGCTTGTACTTTCCCTTAAAATATTTGTACATGTATAATATTAAAAACGGGTACACTGTAGTTAAAAACTGATAAAAATATGGTAAAATGACTTGCCACTCATAACCTAACTTTTGATCTTAAATAGTGCAACTGCCCAACTATTGTATGGTAGGTACTAATCAAATCAGTTAGAGCATGATGGGCTTGGTGTTTTTTTCCCTTTAATATTGACAGTATGACATCTGTGTGTGTTTGAATATTCCACAAGATGTTTTTGTTTCAATTCATATGCTCAAATTTGTTATTCAAAATTTGTTATCCTAAATTTAGCATTAACCATAACAGGATTCTCCCTGTGAGTGGCCCTACAACACAAAAAGGATAACATTCCATATATTCAAGACATTTCCTTTGTTTACCTTTCTTAAACTTCCATGTTGATAAATATCTTTCTCAGCTGTCTCTAGCTGGAACATTGTTCAAAAAAAAACGTTTGTATCCTAGGATCAGTACCAAGTTGTACGAGGCTATTTGACACAATATGCCTACAGTACATATTTAAGGAACAATGGCAAATACATGTTAATGTAAATTTGCTATTGGTAAGTGAAAATATCACTGCTTATAAATATAATAGCAATCTTTATCATGTGAATCACAAATTTGTATTTTTACCTTGAGTTTTGCAAACCCCACACACCTCCAACACAAACCGGAGCCTTTCTATCACAGCGATTTCATTAGTAATATCAAGGCTTGTTCCATGTCTGTTACTAAACTCATTCAAGCCACAAATGATAGAGATAAATGACTCAAATCTTAAAGAAGAACATTATTTAAAAAAGTCATATTAATATAAAAAAGCCTTTGGTTCAGGGTTTCATTTTATAGCTTTTGTTTCAGAGTTTCTTTTTAGGGCGAAGGGGGAAGGCATTTGAAAACAGTATGAGTGTTTTGTACAATTATCCACCCCATATTTATGTTCTGGTTTTAGTACTTTTTGTGGCCTTGTTTTATGTGTCTGAAGTATGCAGTGTTACCATGTCTTTGGTACTTAATTGTACTATATATTCTGTTGCAGCCATCTCAAATATCCCTTGCTTTCCTGTCTGTGAGGATTAAAATATATTTCTAACCCTTTTTGCACTGAAGCCTGCAGCTGGTCCTAAATCATTCATATCCTCTGGAAGGTGCTGCATTAGGTGTATTTTCGGCTTCTTTACAAATTCTGGGTGTCTATCATGGATTTCTTGAGCAAATCGTTCAAGAAGTTCACGATATTGCTGTCCTTTTTCTGGATTATAAGCTGTGACATTTGCCATGGAACATATCTGCAAAATATTATGAAATCTAAGTTGTTTATAAATACAATGCCAGAGGAGGTCATACAATGGAAAATTAATTTGAATGTTAGATTCTCTATGTATAGTCTTTAGCATTAAATAATATGAACTAGGTTTTTTGAAAGTGATGCAAGTCAGTTGGTTGTGCAGTATACAGTATAGTTTTTTCTGGACAGTTTTCATTTTCGATTGATTGGTAACAAAAATAAAATACCTTGATAAGTAATTGCCAACGAGTCCTTGTAAAACAAAAAACTGCAACTTGTATCCAAAGTTTGAAATCCCTGCCTACATATGATCCATAATTTCTTGTGATATTCCCTTTGATAGCATCGGCTGAATGGTTTCATGTCCAATGCTGTTACTTTAGCATGCATTTGGGCTTTCTGGAAATACGATACAAATAGCATAGCATTCCCATTTTTGTTTAGTGCATTTATATGAAACTGAAATATGTATACTGTACTTACATGTAACCACAGACTGAAAACAAGAAGCGAAAAGCACTTCCTTTCGTTAACATTATTTTATATGTTCATAACGTTTTAAAGCTGTGTGTCATTTTTCTGCTGTAGCCTTAAATTAGAAACGAAAGGGAAAAGGAACAACATAATATATTAATATTTATTGTGAGATTTTTCAGTTCGCAATGCCCCCATACTGATTATGACCAAAATCTGAACTGCAGTATATGGTAATTAATTGATATTTGGTATATACTTTGCATTTGCAACAAAATTTCTTCGCACTATTTCCTAAGTGATGTTCAAATTCCGATGATTGTGGATTATCTGCAGTGAGGCACAATACTGAGCATTTTACAAGCACATCTTCATCAAACATTTTATCATACACGAGTTTTCCTTCTTGCAGTTACATCAAAAAAATTGTAGTCTCATTAACCCATTCATCTCCCAGCCAAATGAAAGGAGGCAGTGTTCTGGATATACAGTATAACATGAAAAGGTGGTTGAACGTACTGAACTGCTGATATTTTATTCAAACAAAATACTGACGTTTTCAAGCCCTAATAACTTAGCTGAAGGGTACTAACTGTATTTTCATTTTATCACTTTCCCATATGATGGAGGGGCTTCCATGTAAAATGTCAGTATTTTGTTGCTAAAATCTCAACAGTTCACTACCTTTTCGCTTTGTTATAAGTCTTACACAATTCATTAATTTAAACAGTGTATATTTTTACCTGATTTCGTTTGCAATGGCTTTTCCTTAACTGGCTGAGCTGACAATAGTTGGATGTTTTCAAACTTTCTTGTTTCCTTTCTGGGAAGACCAACAAGAAACATTGAAAAAGTTTTCAATTTTTGTTCCATTTCTTGGTAGTATTGCCACTAGTTGCAAAATTACAACATGTTTCCCATCTAATTTTCCTTTGCTGTCATGAACCTCTTTGGATAATCAAATTGTTCCTGGTTGGAATACATAATACAGTGAACTCAATAATTTGTGGCAGGGCCCATGTACAACTATTATAAATTAGGAAGACCTGAAATATATTACAGTGTACATTTATACAGTACCTGTACAGATGCATCACTAACCTGCCATTTATAATGACATATGGCAGCTGCTCCTGTGTAATGATGATGTTGTTTGTTATATTGTTTTGCTAAGACATCCATTCTCAAGTTTGGGGAAATGCAGTAATTGTTGTTCTCTTCAGAATTTAAACACTGGTCTTCTGTCCAAACTTTGTTCCTTGTCAATCTCCTGACAATGTAAAGTTGAACAGACTGCCATTTTACATAACTGTTTTATTTATTTCATATTACTGTACATCCCTCGATTTTCTATTAGGTATATATTTTCCCTTTGTAATTTATAACCTTTGCAATACATGTGGTTGAATTAAAATTAAATTCTATAAATATACTGTAGTATATTCAAGTGCCAATGAATCGAAAATTAAGTTTGTTTTATTCGAAAGAACTTTGAAGAAAGTCGTAGCACGCAGTTCCAATCTGATCTTCGTTTTCATCCCAGTCTAGTCTGATCTTCTCCTGCAGCCGCCATTTTCCTTGCAGAACCGAGCACTCGGTCCAGTCCTCAAATATTAAATGTATGAACATTAAATGAATATATCAGGATTAAATTGAATGAATATTCGGATTAAATTAAATAAATCTCAGGATTAAATTGAATGAATATTCGGATTAAATTAAATAAATCTCAGGATTAAAATTGAATGAATATTCGGATTAAATTAAATAAATCTCAGGATTAAATTGAATGAATATTCGGATTAAATTAAATAAATTCAGGATTAAATTGAACGAATATCAACATTAAATTGAATGAATAACAGGATTAAATTGAACGAATATCAGGATTAAATTAAATAAATATCAGGATTAAATTGAATGAATATCAGGATTAAATTGAATAAATATCAGGAATTAAATTGAATGAATATCAGGATGAAATTGAATAAATATCAGGATTAAATTAAATGAATATCAGGATTAAATTGAATGAATATCAGGATTAAATTAAATAAATATCAGGATTAAATTGAATGAATATCAGGATTAAATTGAATGAATATCAGGATTAAATTGAATGAATATCAGGACTAAATTAAATAAATATCAGGATTAAATTGAATGAATATCAGGATTAAATTAAATGAATATCAGGATTAAATTGAACGAATATCAGGATTAAATTGAATGAATATCAGGATTAAATTAAATAAATATCAGGATTAAATTGAATGAATATCAGGATTAAATTGAATGAATATCAGGATTAAATTGAATGAATATCAGGATTAAATTGAATGAATATCAGGATTAAATTGAATGAATATCAGGATTAATTGAATGAATATCAGGATTAAATTGAATGAATATCAACATTAAATTGAATGAATGAATTTTAGGATTAAATATTAATATTAAATTGAATTTGACTATAACAATATTGAATATTGCTACAAATGAGCAGGCATACAACAGCAATTAACAATGAATATCTTACCTCATGCACAATGGCTTTATATAGACCATAGAGTTTATGAATCCGTGTTGGCAGTGTAGGATCTTTCTGTCTGAAAAAACAATCTGCTTGTCCACCAATGTTTTATTGTTGACAAGTTTTGCTGCTAGTTTTATTGACCCAGGGTATAGATGCTGTTGTTACCACTCTGCCTAGGTTTTCTTTAGCTTGTCTGTATTAAGCTGCATCTTCTGGAGCTTCTGGTTCATTGTAAACAACAGGCACTATTCTTTCAAATTATCTAGCTAGGAATGATAAATTATAATTTTGTTTAAAAAGTTACATGCATTTATAACTTTATCCTTGCAACTGTGTCAAAATTGGTACAATCTTTCTTTTACAGACTGAAGCAAAACTTAAAGTTCTCTTGTACTTATTGTTGAAAAAATAAGATTTTATTCACTCTTTTTTGCATTTTAAAAGTCACTTTCTCATTCATTCCTTTGCTGACATGAACAATTCATTCAAGAACACAAATCACATGTTACATTTTCCGTTTAGTAGCTAGTCTAATAGCTCTACTCACCTTACGTCATCCAACTCGAAGTTGACAGCTAATACTACATTGGTCATTGGGACCTCTTTTCCCCTTCCTTTGGTTCGTTTCCCTTTTGTGTCAAATGACCCAGCTAACACTGCCTTTACATTTGAAGGGTATGTTGGGTCATCCCAACACAGGGGAACAGTGGTCCTCCTAATAACAGATTGGATAACCTCTCCTGTTGCTTGTGATTCAACTTTACAACCAAGCATCTTCGATATTAACTCAATTGTTGTTGACTTTCCTGATCCTGGTGGACCAATAGCCATTGGAGCAGGACAGGCATCTACAATAAATAAATAAAGAATAAATAATTAACAAGTTGCTGCTAAAACAAGCAAGAGTCATCTAATATTGTTTCTTGTATAAACAAATTATGGGTAGTCAGCTAAAACATATTATTTTATTAACAAAACAAAAAGTCACAAAAGTATAATGATTTATGATTACATGTACATCAGTATGTATCTATGCACCTTACTGCCTCAGATTAGGGGCAAACACCATGAAAATATGTTTAAAAAATATGCATTACTTAATTGTACTCACTGGCAATTTGAATGGAGTAAGGATAATGAAAACAGGCTATGGCACCCTGCCACCATCATTACAGATTGGTAAAAGTTCACATTGAGAACTGGTAATGCAGCATCCAAGAGACATCTCCAACTGAATGATTGAACACATTGAGCAATGTGAACTTTGAACTCGTTTCTTGCAGCAATAACATATCTATCTTCATTGCTGCAACCATTTGTGTCCATCCAAACGTGTCGTGTTCCTCATGAATGATTTCTCCTTTCCCATTCATGCTGAAAAGTAATTGATATATTTCTTCAATTAATTAAAATAATATATGCATTGCAGTATTTTCAACAGCCTGCAGATGCAAACACATGCAGGAACTGAACACACAGTCAAGCAATCATAGTGTATGACTGCACGGTAATGTTATAATTTTTTTCTTATTAGTATTGACGCTCCTACCTCATAGGACAATGTAAACAATTCAGCGATTATTTTTTTACTGTTAAATAGAACTAATTACTGTGATGCCTTTGTTACAGTACTTTTTATACAACTAAGATGACATGGTAGAGTTACATACCTGTACAGATTCATTAAAGACATAAACGTCATTTTCTGGGTTATGATTGCAGCCTTCTGTTCCCACAGTTTGTCGTCCCACAATGGTAACAGCTTTGTGCCATATTTTTTGCCATCGTCGAGGAAAATTTTTTTCATCATTTTTTGGAGTAGCGCTTGGAGTAGCGCATCATTTTTTGGAGTAGGTTGGGCATCTTTCACATCTTTCCCAAAATACACACTGCACAGACGGCTAATGCTTGGTTCGAAGCACAAGTCCATATCTCGGCATGAAACAAAACATTTTCTATTAAAAATGAAATGTGTTAGAATAGTAATACCTATGTGCTTGTAACAATAGTTCTTCCCTTACGAAAATATTCAATAGAATATTCCATATAATAATTCTGCAGAATATGCCATTGAATATTCTATTAGAAATTGGGACCGGAATATGAATATTCAATAGCATATTCAATAGCATATTCAATAGCATATTCAATAGAATGTTCAATATTCTATGGCATATTCAATTAGAAATTGGGACCGGTTTCAAAGGAATATTCTATAGCATTTTCAATAATATATTCTATAGGATATTCAATGGCATATTCAATAGCATATATTATACTGCATATTTAGCGCAGCACACAGTAGAATATTTCAGTTTAAAGATATATTTATCATTTAATGTACAGGCATTATTATTATTATATCAAACAGGCAAACATCAGGTATTATTATATCAAACAATTTATTACAGTTGATTGGTAAAACAATGTGAAATCAACTGTAAATCTTTATCTTATATACAAAAATAACTTGTGGAATATCTACATATATTGAAGGACTAATGTAATGACAAACCAATAATCTTCAATGATATGGCATTTTACTCAGATTGAATATCAACACATTAAAATTAGCTCAGCAAAAGTAGGCACATTTACCACAAATTACCATTGTTTTACAAAGCTTTGGTAATACAGTATATTTCAGCCAAACCGGATGTTCGTTTCCCAAGGACATTGCAGTATTAGCAATTCTGGTTCATGATGATCCGTCGCAGGCAGTGTGAGTTGTACGTTTGATAACTGAAGCACTATAGCAAGCGTACTTGAATTTTCATGCGCATAATTCTGTTTTGCAGTCAGTTCCAGCACTCTACACAGTTTTTTCAATTGTGAAATCTTTGGGGCAGTGTAAAATGACTGGGACTGACATTCAGTTAATATCAAATATACAGCTCACTGATAGCAGGTTGCTTAAAAAACCCATTTCAAACATCTAGTTTCAACTGTGGATTCTTGTCAAGAATCCAATGTTCCTGGAAAACGAACATCCGGTTTGGGTGTAATTTGAATTTAAAGACATAAGTTTGAGAAATACTGTGTTTTTATTTTATCGCTAACTTTTGGCCTGTTGTCTCAGACCTTCCTCAGAGCAATCTGAAGAAGACCCGACTGACTCTGATAAAAGCTCAGTGATTAAATAAAGATGTGGCGTTTCCACAAACTGTACAGTTAACAATCTACTACAAGGAATAAATAAAATAAATAAATGAATATACACATTTCTTAAATAAATGCATATGGCATAAATAAATCATTGTTACTAATAAATAATTGAATGTATAATTGTTACTAAGCTTATTCCCTTTTGACCTGTAATTTTCTGCTTTGGCGACATTTCTGACTTGGCGACATTGATCTGAGTTTCTGCTTGTATATATCATGAAACAATTATTATTGAATACCCATCTGCACACTGGGGAATCTGATGTCTGCTAATACCAGGAATTCTTCTTCTGTACTCTGAGTCATCTTCCCCTGGTCGGGGTAACAGTATAGCCTGTTTCCACACACTGCATCATGGTCATATTCATCTAATAAAAAAATTAACAAAAATAAAACTTAAATACCCATTGTAAAGGGACTAGCTGTGTCACTCTAAGTTTCTTATGTTCAAATTTTGAGATGTAAACCTCAAAATAGAAATTATAAACCAACTGTAAAATACGAGTTACATATAACAACTTTAATTTGGAGGATTAAGGTATATTTAAGAGCAGGTTCCAACACAAATATTTCTGAACGTTATTTCTGGATTGCCACCAGAAGTCAAGATATCATTTTTCAATCCCTTTTAATCCTCACTCAATCTTAACCATCCAAACATCTGTGTAGGTTATTTAATTGTAATTATAATTGTTATGGGTTTTTCTTGATTTTAAAACCGTTCTTTTTAGGTTTTGTCAATTTCGTTTGTCAGAAATATTTGTGTCAAAATATCATAAATACATCACGGCTTATGCTGTGGTACGGTAAAGTGTAACATTTCGCAGAACTGCTACAAATAGCGTGACAAATAGCCCAAACGCCTTGCAATTACAGCATATCTTACCAGAGAATTTAACGATCAGCATATGTTTCCGATTCAACATCTTTATAGTCAACAGAAGACGTCGCGATCCTCTTCAACACGCGCATGGTGTCATCGTTATTAAACAATTTCGTCTCTTCATCTAATATCAAATCGTTTCGCTAGCTTCGCATGATTTGTCTTCAACAAACTCAAGCAAAGGAAACTTCATAATTTGAGTAATTAACGTAAATCGAATTGAATGCAAGCACACAAAGGAACTGTTTACTCTACTCGTGGTTTGAATTTGATTGCTTTTTGGATCTCAACACAAAAAAACTATTCTAATTGGTTAACATCATAGACATCGATGCACCACCGTGGTAACGCCAACCAAATATAGACAGAGAAGCCATATATGGAAAATCTCGAATTTCCCAAATTCTCGTCCCAGACCTTTTAGCTGGCACGCTAATCATTATCCAAGAGGCAAAAGCTAAGTGGTTGCATTGTTAAAGTATTTTAATACAGACTTACATATCCATACCATAATAAATTAGTATTATTTACTGAAAGATGCAACAAAGAGGTTCTTACAAACAGTATGAATGTGATGCGAGTATCCCTGTAACCAAAACAGACCGCGCACGGCCAAAACGTCGGATATACGATATTGAACTTGATTATCAAATTAAGTTTTTTGCTGTAACTTACTTATTTGATGTTCTTGTAGCATATTAATGTTAAAAACAGTTAGATTTGGACAAGAAGTCTGTTTACTTGCTATGATTATACTAATATACTATAGAATATACATAGCATATTCTATTGAATATTCTGTTGATATTACCAAAAATATTCTATTGGATATTCTGTTGATATTACCAAAAATATTCTATTGAATATTCTGTTGATATTACCAAAAATATTCTATTGGATATTCTGTTGATATCAGGAAATATTCTATTGAATATTCTATAGCATATACGTAAAAATATTCTATTGAATATTCTGTTGATACATTTAAGTAAACAATACTGTTCATATATGAACAGTATTATTTTTATATATCAGAATACAAAAATATGTAGGTTTTGGTTTTCCTTATTACAGTAATTTAGTATCATAATTATTATGAATATTCCTCTGAACATAGCTATGAATACCATTTGAACGTTATATTGAATATTCCGTTGAATATTCTGTAGAATATTCTATGTATAGTCAGTAAACTATGTTGTGATATCCATTACATTTTACCTATAATTTCAGCTTTTATTGTTTGTTGTTCATTGAGTGTAAATTGATTTAAAATAACAGAAAATAGCTAACCAAAGTTTATTTAAATCTCTATCAGTGTTTACATTTAAGATTCTGTTGTAAGATATATGATAGAATTTTCAATTGAATATTCTTCGAAAGAAAAAATGCTATGAAACATTATATAGAATATTCTATTGAATAATAATATTCTATAATATTCTATTGAATATTTTATTGGATATTCTATTGGAAGCAAAATCCCATAGAATATTCCATTGAATATGAATTTCCAATAGAATATTCTATAGGATTCTATAGAACATTTTCGTAAGGGTAGGTGGCTATCTGGGCTTATTTGGATCTAAAATTAAGTTGAGATGGATAGCAATGTTAGATGAGTTTATCAGTCGAGAGTTGTAATGTATTTAAGTACAAGCAGGATGACCTGTAACAATGTAGTTTCAACTTAATTAATAACAAGATATCCAATAACCACCACCACGGTTTGCACTGTGCTGTGAAAATATTTGTAAAGAAACTGTTATAGTACCATAAGTAAACTGATTTCTAAAAATTAACAAATGGTTTATAACATTTACTAACATGTGGAAAACAGTTGTTGCTTACACCAAACGTTCTTACATCATTGGAAAGACACCAATGACCAGTAGATTGAAGTCCAATTACCTCTACTTCATAAAACTGTTTGGGTGTTCCAGTGTAGTATCTTTGTTTTAAATAATTATAATACGCCTCAAAATCTCTGGCGTTCGCATCGATGATATTGAACAATCCCCCACCAAATGAGCTTCTTGTTTTTCCCAGCAATTTTATTTTTGTATAAACAATTTTCCTATATATAGTAAAAAGAAAAAAGCACTCATAAAATAATCAATTATTTACAATCATATTCTATAACCTATATATGCTGCAATTCCTTAATAAATTGTTTTTGGATTTCAGGTGTCATTGCTTGTCAAAAACGCAGAGGTTTTCAAAGGAATTTATAGTTGCCTAACAAATGCATAATGGAGTAACAGTTCTGCAAAATATTAGGCGATAATGACCAGTGGCGTGATGGCCAGGGGGCAGGGCCCCGATGGGCCTCATATTAGCCAAAACGTAACAGAATGTAAAAAAATAATAAATGTAAAATAAATATCTCTTAGTTGCTGCCCCGATTAATAATTAGTTCCTGTTTTTTTTATCTTGTATAATGATTATTAGGACTATGCCTCATCAGTAGCGTAGAGTCTGGCTGCTATTAATAGCTCAAAAAGCGGACAAACAAACCAAATTTGACTCACCAATGATTGCAAATGAGCTATTTCTTTTGTTATGGCCAACAAGAATTATGGGTAAAAGCGGACAAACATCGGTACTGACGTCATCTCCACATCAGCGCTATTGAATTTATATGCTTTATTTTTGGTTTTCGTCAATTAGTGTATAATCACTTAATGATTTAATTTACAGTTCAAAAATACAGTTTCACCACAGATTTAATCCATAGTTTTTTGAGGGGAGGGGGGAAAATGGTGCCACACGTCACTGATAATGACATATACTAGAAATACGTATACGCAACAACCCCTCGCCCAATTGTTGTTTGAAACTTACAGTACAGTACTTCTTTTAGTTCTAAATTACTTGAATTAGATAATAGCCATTTCATTTGCCAAACTAAATAAATTTTCAGTGGACAATATCTCTGAGCTTTGTATTGTCTGAATTTAATTGTTTCATAGGACATCAAACTGAATACACGCAGCCCAAACTTTTTAATTTTTGATTGCAGCAACATAATAGTGGGGGGTCTACTGCTGTTTCTACCATCAATCACTAAGAAAGAAATTACTTTTATCACAATATTGAGACTCACGAAATAATCAATGCAGTATTTAATATATAGACACCAAAGGCTGTCGAAGGAAGAATACGTGCATCTCTATCATACAATGAGTGTCCTTTAAAAAATCAAATTCATTCAAATGTCTACGGATGCATATAGTTCAAATGTATAAGGGTCCATTCAAATTTTTAAAAGATTTACTAAGACGTATTAGGGATTCTACTCCAATTGTTAGTGTGGATAGATTATATCAGTAAGTTGATAATTCTACCCACATTGGACTACTGTGATGTGGAGCTGGCAGGAATATGGATAACTAATTATTGATGGTCATAATCAGAGGTCTCTATGCATGTCAGGGAAACTGATCTTTCCTAAGTCAGGACTTGAAACTGATTGGTTAATAGAAATCCTAAGTTTTGTACCTCTTGTATTAGAAGCAAGTTACATTGTGTAATGCTAGTTAGGAAATTCCATGGCATTTTAACATCATATCTACCGGTAAAGAGCTATTTTCCATGTTTCAATTAATCTGTTCATATACATGTTATAGCACCATTATCTATTGCCTTAATTGACAATATGTGAAGGATATACAACTTTTGAGTTAAAATTAGTTTTTGTAACATTGTACTGTACATTTATGAATGTGTTGAAATTTGTAACTGTAATTTGTTAAAAACAAGACCCCTATATATTGATACGAGTGTTAGCATTGAAGGGGCTATCCTGTATAAATATTATTGTATTATTATTAATACTACTACTAATAATGCATTAACAATAATACTACTAATAATAATGCCTAATGCAGATTGCAGATCCACTGTACCATATTTGCCATGTAACAAAGCATATAAATGGCATTGTGTACTATAGTCTCTAAATTATATCACCATGCACATATATATTATAACCTATATTCAGGATGCCATGCCTAGTCTGGTTGTCGACAATGATCTAGCTAACACAGTACTTAGTAGTGTCAACATACCCAATGTGAACATAATAATAATAAGCTGTATTTTATATTGACAGATCGCGACATAATAAATTGTGACCCACTAGGCCAGCTAAGTAACTGTAGGTCTAACATGTTCCATAATGGATGGAGTACTGTAAACACAGATTATATATGGAATACATGCCAGTATACAAAACATGGACGTCAAGATCATATCGTCAGAAACATAAAAATATATAACCTTATTGCCAGTGACGGCCTCTAACCATTGCGATTCAGATGGGGAGAGGTTACAATTATGTACTGTTCTAATGATATGTGTACTGCCTATGCAGCAGTTACTATATATATCAGTAGTAATATATATATATATATATATATCAATGTGTTTGGGATTGGAACCGAGCTCTAAGCCAATCAGAATCAAGAATGATTTGAATGGACCAATCAGAGCACAGCACAATCCCGTATTTCCAGGGGGGTTGAAGCTTTTTAAGGTGTGGTCACCCTGTTAAGAACGACCAGCCATCAAATCAGGGGGGATATGCACCTGGTCGTATACAAGAGATTTTGTATTAAAATTAGTCAAAAAGTGGTCGCGATCAAGAGTATATATATCACTTGGGTCGTGTTGTTGTACGACCAGTTTTTTGATAATCCTGAGTTGAACGACCAGAGAGATTGAAGGTCATTCAAGGTGAATAGTGTTAAGCAAGTACTGACGTCATTTGCTATACGGGGTTGAAAACAGTGATGAACCAGGAACAGGATGTTTTAGTCGTAGAATTTAGTGTTTCAAACAACTGATGATCAGTGCGGAAAGTTTGCCCAGAAACCAAACATGTCTAAAGTGTTTTACTTTAAATATGTTTGGTTTCTTGGCAAACTTCCCCCACTGATTATCAATTATTCGGAACACGAAATTCTACGACTAAAATATCCTGTTCCTTGTCCATCACTGCGTTCAACCCCATATAGCATCCGTGCCAGCACTTAGACAAATCATCATTCACACTGTGATATATATACTGATACACGCACCTCGTTTTGAAAAAAAGAAATACAAAAAATTCTATTATACATAACCATCATACCTCACCCGATGTGATGTATACTTACGTGCACGTGCCATCCAAAAACGTCATATTTATTATAAAAATAATCAAACAGTTTGGTAAAAAAACTGTCCTATTTTTATTTGAAGAGTAGTAATGTTTATTGAAATAAAAAATAAACACACATTTTGAATTAATCATAGAAATTTCCGCCATGGAGCTCTTACCTCGACGCCATCTTATGGCCGAATGACTGATATTCTCTAGTTACTGTATATTTAAAAATGATCTCAAAATATTTTAAGATGATATATCTCATAAAAATTATTTTGGATGTTTTTCCTTCTAAAAAGTTTGAGGGTTATAGTTTTGAAAAAAAACCTCAAAATAATTTTAGATGAAATATCCAATAAAAATATTAGAGTTGTGGAAAAAGTTTTAAAACCGTAAAAGTGTTTTATTAAATTTGGAGGAAAACTCCAAATAAATTTTAAGAGAATTGTTTAGTATATAAGCAGATGATGTTTCATATTTTATCAGTTGTGTGTGTTTTGCTCGCTTGTAAGTTGTGCTTCGGTACAAGACTCTGAATTCTTCCAATGTTCTGTTCATTATTAAATTGCATTGGCGCGCGTTCAACCCGTAGTCGAATTTGCGATTCGAATGAGATTGACTCAGGTCCATAGCGACAGTACTGGTCATCCCTTGTTCAATGAATTGCTTATTTTACGCAAGGGTTGTGCGTTAGCGTATGATGAAAGAGTTAGCTATAGTTGTTTATCTGTTACGATTTTCCAATCCTTGCATTCATCCTGGTTCATTTCAGTTTTCATTTTTTCAATATATGCGTAATCTCCATAACCCTGTCCAATATGTCTCGATTCAATTTCCATACATTCAATAATTCCACCATAGTAATAGTCACATAAGTCACAGACGGCAAATAATAATCCAATGTAACGGTTACGAAAATGTTGTATATAATAAACAATTTTCAATATCGTCTTAATATTGATTTCTTGTTCATTAGCTTGCTCATAGGTTCTTTTAGCACCAATTTTTAACGACATTCTCAAAAACGAATGATGGAACGCGTTTTAAAAAATCGACTTGTATATATACTATTTTTCCATTCCCTAAAATATATATTTTCACACGCAGTTTGATCTTACATAGTAAATGTTGATGAAGAATTTAACACGAAATTGATTTGATAAAATTTGAAAAAAGTACTATTGTAACTACAACATATAAACTAATCCCACGAATATTTAATATATCAACTGATTTGACGTGTGTGTGTTTTAGAACAAAATTAGGGATTCGTGTCTTTAATCCCACAACACATCATAGGGTCAACTAATCCCAGAGTATTTGTTTAGAAGAAATCGCTAATTATGGATTCGCGTCTCTAATTCCCACAACACACAATCATTGTTCATGAGTATCACAAATCATCTGTATGACATGAAAGCTTTAATGAACGAGCTGTGATTGGTCAAACCATCCTACCCACAGTAACGCATAGTGATGCAGGATGCTATTATAAAACCTGATGTAGGTTCGAAAATAATTAATATCCGCCTGAGTGCAAGAGAGAGAGAATGGCAAAAATATTTGAGAAGAACGTGAACAGCGAAATTAAAGAAGCAGATGACTACATCCCATTAGAGACAACTGATAATCAACAGGAAAAATCTGAAGAGAGTATCGAGGAGTTGTATATGGGTAAATATAATTGTGCATTAAACAAATGTAAAGAAGAAATATCCCAAGAACGACAAAAATTATTTTTATCCCATATCACTCATACAATGGATTGTGAATGTTACCAGTTTAAGGGAGATAGACCCAGTTATCGTGAAGTAACCCTTCTCGAACTTCAAACGAAGAAGTATTTTATTTATCATTGTTATGATGGCAAGTTAAAACCCTACAAAGAACTAACTCGAAGGGAACGGTCTATTATCAATATCAATGTCATGGTTTAGACCATTTATCTGAAAAACAATAAGAGATTATTTTAGTCAAAGTGAACTTATAAATAGATTAAGTTTTTTATTTCGTAATATTTTTTCCCCGAATGCTATTATCGGGTATAAAGGTGGTGATAAAGAATCTTCTTTAGTTAAAACACTTCAAGAAAAAACTATTTTATATTGTGTTAATCTTGAATATTTTGGAATTGAGAAGTACGATCATTTACTTTCGTTTTATAATCTTAAACCAAGAAATTGTTGGTATCATACAAGCGAACCAACATGTTTATTGTATCATTGTAGTTTGTTTGAATGTCTTTTATTTGCTGCATGTTTGTTTCGTAAATTAGAAGATGAGGCTAATGAACGATCTGTACTGGCTATGTATGATAAGGAATTTAGTTTTTAAAAATTATTCTCTCCTGAAATTTTTCTAATAAAAAAAATATTGAAAGACAAAAATGAAGTATTATTTTTTCTCAAATTTTAAAATAAAATAAAAAATATCCTAGTGTCTTGATTTTAAAAAACAAAAAAATATTGAATGTTTTTTCCTTTTATTTTTAGAAACACAAAGATTGTTTAAAAAATTAGCAAAAGTACATTTAAGAAATGCTTATTTTTTAAAAATAAAACGTACATTAGAGCGTTTTTATTTTGTTAATGATGTACATGTTGTCAAAAACAATATTTTTGTACAAATAGGAGAAGTTTAAAAAATAATAAGATGATCATAGAAACTCTTTGTACATTTAAATATATAAAAAATGATATCATTATACATATAGTATAAATAAAACGTGTTTTTTTTTATATTTGTCTTATTGGAAAGCAATAAAATAAGTCAGAAAAAAATCATCCATCAAAGTGAACGTTTTTGGCTTTATCATCCAAGAAAATTCGCGAAAGTTGCTTTAAAAACAGTAGACAATTTATATGAGTTTCAAGAAGTTTCTTGGACACACGGTGTAATACCAACGAGTTTTCTTGACGGTTATAATATTAAAACAAATATTCGAGCTCCAGGTTTATTTACTGATTTTTCATTGACATTTGGTGACAATAGAACATTTCAAACAGCAAAACAGAGTTATGCCCGATTGTCCCTGGATTTGTTGCTGGATGCCCGACTGCATCTGGATCTGGATGCCCGATTGTCCCCGGATGTGTTGCTGGATGCCCGACTGCATCTGGACCTGTTGCTGGTTACCCGACTGCTCTCAGATCTGCCTCTGGAGGGTTGACTGCCACTGAGTCTGCATGCTCGGTTGTCCCTGAGTCTGGAGGCCAGATTGCCCCTGGATCTGCAAATGGAAAATAGGCTATCGTACGTTACAGCGTGCGGTCTAATACGTAATCAGCAAATGTAGTATAATCACAAGGAGACGAACGTATTTAGACGAAGGGCGTTTCCTCGAAACGTCGAAATACGTTCTTCTAGTTACAGGCTGTCGTGATCATACTACACTTGCTGATTAGCTTAACCCTTTAGTGGCCAATGTGGCACTTATGTATTTTACTCTGTCCAACGCCGGACTACTTTACTCGTAACTGGGAAATCTCGATGTTGTATGATCAAGGACACTTATTACGTACCTCTTTTGGAGCACAGTAACGGATTTCTTGTGGGTTATTTGTAAGAACTTTTGTTTTGAGCATTGCAAATTCGCGCTCTGTTAGAGATACTTGGTACAGAAGTGGATTGTCCTTGGAGATCTGGAAAATGTTCAGGATAGTCCAGATTATATGTTTGCATATTTTCCCCGACTGTCCGACGAAATATGGACAGTCGCATGCAGGTGTTTGACTGATTGTGGAAGAATAAGTGTTCCATTGATCACGTTTTCCATTTACCTGAGAAACAGTTGACCTGCTTTTAATGACACGTCATAATGGTTTCCATCTTTATCTTATTTATTTGTGTTGCTGCTTTTTCAAGACTTTTTCCAAAAGTTTTACTGGACTTTTTTCTTAACCTGTCACTCGGATTGATTTATAGGCCTGAAAAGGCCTAGACGGTTCGTCCATAATTCGTGCAGCGGTTTTATCTGACAGCAGTTTTCATTTACAACGGCAGGTACTTCACGTTATCCACGATATAGTGGATCCAGGATTAGTTGTGTTCTCGCAACTCGCAACTAGCAGCTTTACAGCTCGCATATTACCTATTCCCTTTATTAACTGAATACTACTGAATAGTCTGAATATACATGTATCTGTATACTTTTAGTTTTTTCTTTTTCTCAACGTTGTATTTGCTCCAGCAAAAGGCCGATAGCCTTTTCTCGCGTTTGTGCTCCTCATTTAACTTCGTCACTTTCGTGTGAAGATCTTGCATGGCGCGATACGCTAACGAGTGCCTTTTCCTTCTCTCCTGGCGACTCATGCTCATTATGGACTCCTTCTTTCTTTTGTTTCTCTGCAACCTCTTTCTCCGTAAGGATTCCAAGGTTCTTGTACGTTTTCTTCGTGCAGGATTATCATCACGAATATGCTGCTTTTGACTAAGCCGATCGTCAGCAGGCGATAAGCCACTCGCACGATCTGCTAATAAGCAGCCTTGAAGCGCATTAGCTTGACTTAATCTAACAGCAGCAAATCCACGATGATTACAGTCAATTGAGGCCTTGGATTTTGTCAACAAATTCATCGTTTGATTGTTCCTTCCGTCCATCTTTGAAAATTGGCAGTTCGAGCAGGAATTTCAAGTTCTGAAGGTCAAGGTACAGCAACCAACAGTGGCCCATTGTTTTACTGTGGTTCTGGAATGACGACCGGAACATAGTTCACCAATGCTGGTTTAAGTAATCCTGCCATACAAATCCAAGCTTTACTTTCTTTAATATCGTTAATTTTAACAAAATAATTAAAAATATTATGTGTATCTGTCTTGCCTTGCAGTGGCTCTCATATTTTTTTCTTAATTTGAAGTATCTAGGGTTTAACATACCTACCGAAGTAAATACCGAATGAAGAATCGCGCGCCAAATTTCAAGTTATATTTTGATACGTGCAAGCGCTAAGGTCACTCTTCTTCTTTTCGTGCCGCGATCATTGTCGATTATAATTCCATTTGTAAGACCGTCTGTCATTTCAAAAAGTCAGATTGTAACACATTGTGATCTATCTAAAAGCATAAGCGATGTCAAGCAATGCTAATGGTGATGCCGCTCCAATTCAAAGAAGCCAAATTCATGACCAAGTCTTGGTTCTCCTTGAAGAGGTGGCGCAAGCTAACCGACAGCTCAACGCTCAGAACCAATCGTTGCGAGAAAATATAAAGAAGCACGATACAGAAAATAAAGCGACATTAGAGAAGCTGGAACGAAAACTTGATGACGCGGTCGAAACCGACCTTTTGGAATTATAATCGACAAGTGAAAATGGATCATTGAACAAGAGCGAATACGAATAAGGAAGAGAGTTTGTGTGCCAGCGCAATGTCGAGTACGTCAATTTGGTTTTTATAATTTAGATATCTCTTCTTTTCCAACCTGGATTTGTAGTGATATGGAAGAATATTTGTCAATAATCCCCAGTCATACATTTGCTTGTTCGTCTTAAACTATTAAACCATCTTGTCTTGTTGCGCATATGATTTACGTATTTAGAAAGTCAGTCATGACTGATAGTGACAGAGGTGGAAAAAGTATCGGATCCTGGGATCCTAGTTCCCAGAAATTATGGTGGCGCAGAAAATTTTACAGAAAGTTTTGATAGTTAACTGCAAAGTATTTTGCAGAACTCTGTAGTCTGTTACTCAATAAGTGTATAAATTATACAATTATAATTAAATACTGTACCGACAACTGGCAACAATCCAATATATTGATCAATCAACAATGAATGATATTATAAATCGATCTGATTGATTATTTTTTTTCAAACATATTTTCTGGGAAACAATATTCCTCAGAAAATATTTGATTTGTGTCAGTTCTTCACAATCTTGACAGCCAGTGTGAATTAAAAACAAAATACATACAGATCGTCCATAATTTATCTGCTTTCAGTGTAGCAGTGAATTTAGTATTTGCCTTAGAATGTTTAGTGAAGTTAAATCCAGGGAGAAATCGAAGACCATTTTAAAACTTACACACACTTCACACTTTATTGCACTTCATGATACATGGACAAAATGGTTTGGGTAAGGTTTAATGTTGTCCAGAAGCGAATATACCCTGTAGATCAGTCTGTGAAAATTTGCACGATAGCTTGTCGACCCCCCACCGAGCTACTCAAAACTAGTAGTAGTCTTATTGGTCCAAAACGCATGTGACAGATAACGGTTTATTTGATTGGATTATTTCGAATATATTGTTCCGAGTCAGCACTATGAAAAATGGAGGCAAAAACCCTTTGGTCATCGAGAAATCATCGTCTCTAGAGGAATTGTTGTTTTATAGTGATCGTATAATTTAATAACTTTAATATATGTCCTGATATTTTTTATAAATGAACTACGTTGTTTTCCATCAAAATATCCAGGAGAGTAACCAGCCTTCCTTTTTGTGAGCATGTGTTCTCATGTCTGCAAATATCAAAAATAACGTCCCGCACTACCTCAGATTATTTTACAACTAGACATCGCGACAGACATGACTATAATACCAGGAATAGTGATCACTTTATTTTAGATAAAGTAAAGTTAAAATGTACCCAACGCTCCTTTTTTATAAAGGGGCACGTATTTTTAATAGTTTTAACAAGAAATCATGTACATACTTACACTGTATATATATATATAGAATCTTATTTATTTTAGCTCTTTATATTTTAGTTTTATCTTTGTATTTATATAGTGATTATCACTGCAGGGCCTACATTGATAGCAGTTTTTTTAACTGTTAAAATATGTTCTTAATAAAAATAATAATAATAATAAAGTCGTGCAATAACAAAGTTGCAAAAAGGCAAAATTATTAATATAAAAAAGAATTATTTAAAAAGTGGGAAATTAACTTCTTCAGGAGTTAGAGAAGTTGATAACATCATACCGGTATCTACAAACAAAGAAGCAAGATGAAGATGCCAAAGCATCTGCAACGTCTGTAGTATCACAAGACTGATGTAGCATTGAATTAGAAATGATTTCGTATAGGTTTTCCAACAACTATTTCACCAATAAAGATGTGCATAACGGAGCCAGGACGTTTTTCTGCTCCTCTAGCAGCCCCTGGTTCATCCTCTTCTCCACCAATTAGCTTGATGCCAAGAAAATTACCATTGTCTTCAAGCTCTTCGATGGTACTGGTTAGCGTGAAGCTTCAATGGCTGAATAAAATAAGAGCGAAATCCTCCCAACGACTTATAAAGTTTAGGAAAAATCCAATCAAATAAACCGTTTATGCATCACATGCGTTTTGGACCAATCAGGATCTACTATATTTAGTTTTGAGTAGCTCAGCAGGGGTCGACAAGCTATCATGCAAGTTTTCACAGGTTAAATTCAGGCTACAGTAACAAGGATCCTAGACCTAAAATTAAGGCACAACACGCTTGTTGCTAGGAAGAAATTGGCTGCGCAAACGCCGCAAAGTAAAATTAAGATATCTTGTCAATGTACGCAACTGGTATAATCGAGAGTTGTCTTAGTATTTCACCCTCTCATAGCATCTAATTTTATGTTTACACTTTACACATATAAGACATATTTGTTTAATGCTTAAGACAATGCACGATAGGTAGAAACAATGATTTTGTTATTTTGCCAGTTTGCCATTTTGCCAAATTTTTGCAGAATTTTTTTAGTCCTAAACCCAGGATCCCAGAAAGAAAAAAACTTTTTCCACCTCTGGATAGTGATCCCACCGATTGTAAGAATTTATTAGTCTGTGCATGAGACATTAGCACCGGAGCCCAACTCTGACCCTATGATAGTCTTCTCTTTGTTTTCATAGATGCTATTCAAATAAATTGCAACATTTTATTTAAACGAAGACCATGGCGCTTCTCTTAAAGTGCCTATAACCCCAATTTTTTTTTAGTTTTCCAAGCAGTAGAGCCAAAATTATTTGAATAGTTCTTTTACGGTTTTTGCTTTGGTCCATTGGTTTCGAAGATATTTTTGTTACAATATTGCAAGAAATCGCTATATCGAATATCCTGCAATAAATTTCTGCAAATCGCAAAGAGCCTGGTACCCACATGATGTGACGTAGCTGAAGGGACGGGATTTTCTCAGCAGATACAAACATTGTTCATCGAAGCGAAAAAAATGCCAGATAGATGTGTTGTTTTTGGGTGTGCTAACGAATCAGACTTGACGAAAGGAATTTCACTTCATCGTATGCCATTTTGGAATGACGATCGGGTTGAGGCGAAACGGAGAAGAAAAGTTTGTGTCAATTTCGTGGCGAGGAAGCGTGATAAGTGGAAACCAACAAAGCATTCGGCAATATGCTCAGCTCACTTTAAATCAGACGACTACGCTACATATGCTGTAGAAATACCTGAAAGATGACATTGGTATAATGGTCTTTCCAACAATTTACAAAATATGCGATGATTCCGTAGAACCATCCCCTCGAGATAAACGACAGGTGAGTGTTCTACCGTCAATTGAATCGACTTTATTTCGTGAAGAAAGCGTTATTTGCCATGCTTTCTTGGTCCATATGTAGTGATTTTTATCTAGCTTTTTTAACTAGGCTGCTAAAGAACGAGCGCAGTTAACGAGAGACGAAACCTCAGTGCCTAGTAGTCTCTTTCAAAGTCTGAAGGAAAAAGACTCTGAGGAAAACCCTTCAACAATCGGTGCATTTGATGTTGATGTTAAGCATGAATAGATTGTGCTAGCAAATCCAGCCAAAGTTGTTCCAAAAAAAGGCTAAAAGTTGCTCAAAAGTTGCCAAAAATTGAAAAAGTTGCTCACTTTGGCGAGCCATTTTATTCTAGATAACAACTTAAACATGGAAATGTTGGATGTGTAATTCAATATAATCTTAAAGTTCAACATAACTAACGTCTAACAATAGTAGTACTTTGATAAAGTTTACTGCCTCAAGGTAATCCACAAGGGAATTGTTTTGCTGGTCATTAAAGGCATTCTTCAGAAGGCTGAAGGCTCTCTCAGCAGATGCTGAACTTGGCTGGATGACCAAGATCTTCTTTACCACCCCTGCCCAGTGTGGAAGTGTCTCGCTGTGGGCTGCCCACCATGCCACCTTGTCTTCCTCATTTTCCATGACAACACTATCAGCTGCAGCAAGATAGTCAGGTAGCTCTCGGGCCAAGTTGGCAATGGTGTCATCATTATCAAGAAAAGGAAAGTTTCTGAATTCTTCCAAGGAGGCAGCTGTTGGATTTAGGTTTTGTACTTGCAAAGGACAACAGAGCCGTGCAACCTTAAAAGCACGGACTGTATTGTGAAATTGAACGCTAAATTTCTGTTGATAGAAATTTAGTCCTGGTTGAATACAGGCTTTTGCCTGTGCCATTAGCTGGTTGTGTATGGCAGCATTGCCACCAGCAATTGCACGAGCAACTGCTGTGACATTGTGGTAATGCTCAACGGCCACTGCACGTGCAACAGCACAGAGACGCTCGTAGCAGGAAAATATCAATGGCCCGTCACCTTCAAGGTAGTAGGTAGCACTTACAAAATGAACACCGGCATCAACAACTGCAGCAAGCTCCAAACGTAGGTCTTGTGCATCTTGATGATCATCAAAGATGTCCAGTAGATGTCGACGCGTTGCTGGGGACATTTCTTCGTTTTCTCGAAGAAAAGGCTCTATGTCTCCAAAGTAATTTAAAGCTTGTTGAAGAATGTCCCACTTGCTCCACCATCTGGTAGCACTATGTGATAGCATGGCTTGACCTGTTTTCTCCTTCCAAAGGAGCCGAGCATTGTAGCTATGCGCAAACAGCATTATCCAATACTGGGTGAAAGAATCCAAGATTCGAAATTCGAAATGGTTACCCACATTGTCAATGGTATGCGAAAAACACACAACGTCAAACAGGTTGGGATAGAAAAATTGGAGTTGTCGCAAGGCAGCCCCATTAACTGAAGCCCATTCCCTCATTCCACCAATGATCGTGTTAGGACCAAAGTTATGCTTGACAGCAAGGCAAGACAGTAACCTCTGGGCTAGCTCATCTCCCTTCAATGCCTTTGCTAGTACTTCAAGTCGTATAAGGCGCTGTGTATGGTCTGAAGTCTTCCTGTACAAACCGAACAATAATAGCAAGGGCCTCGCCCAGTCTGGCTGTTTCATCAAAAATAACACTGGCCTCTTTCACACTCTTCAGCTCACTCATGAGTTTGTCCCTTTCTTTTTCTAGTACTGCTGGTATGACTTCACGGAGGTTGGTGCTGTGGGTCAATCTATGGCCATACTTCTCCAGGAGAGGGCGAAGAATATCCACTTTTGATAGTGGTATGCCCCCAGAAATAGTATGCCCCCAGAAATAGCACACTCGACTATCTCAAATCGGAACAAACGCATTTCTGCAGGCAATGTCGATCCACTGGGGTGATCCCGCATGTCTCGCCTTTGTAGACACTCCATGATTGACTGGCTCTGTTTCTTGTCTTTCGCAATACGAGAAATTCCGTTCACATGCTTGTCAATTGAACTTTTCTTCAAGGAAAGCGTTTCACTACAAGCATTGCAACGTAAATTGCCACTCACCACTGCGAAATTTTGCTTTGGATATTCCTTCACGCGATCCCAAGCACATGCTGCGTTGCCTTTGCCAGAGCCAAAGGCCGAGCCACCGCTTCCTCTTTGTTTGTATTTGCCTTGGTTGACGTGGATTTTTCGCTTTCGAGAAATTGAAGCGCTTGTCGGAGTACTTAGACGTGCTCCAGCATTTATGGCTACCTCAATAGGGTCATTCTCTTCAGTTTCTTCGTCAGACTCAGATATTTCAGCTTGCGATTGTGATGCCATGACTAGCAGAATGCAGATTAGGAAATACCAAGAATCAAGATGGCAGCGGCTCTGTGAGTCTGTGTTGGAGCGAATAACCGCTGGATAATTCGTGGGCGATATTAAATATCAATTCATGCACAATTGTCGAATGTCGATTGCACGGAAAGTAGAAAACAAAGGAATGTTAATCATTTGCAGGGTCAATACTATTTTTAGTGTCGACCAGTTTCAATTAACACTACAGAAACATTTATTTGGGATAATTTGGGTGCTCAATTAGTGATAATTTAGTTTTTCATTATTTGTTGCTCAAAAGTTGCCAAGGAAAGCAAAAGTTGCTCAGGTTGCTTGCAGTACAAAAAGTTGCTCAAAACTCCAGAAGTTGCTCAAAACTCCAGAAGTTGCTCAAAAGTTGCCGAGCACAATCTATTCATGCTTAGTTGATGTTGATCAATTTCAAGAAAATCACAAAACCTAAAAATCAGGTAAGTTTTACCAGTTCTTTTTCTTTTACATCTTTTTGTTGATGCCGATCGATCTGTCCGAATCGATCTTTATATTATAGTATTTTATTCTGGCTAACGCGACTTTATTCACTTCTGGGGAAGCCCTCGAGATTCGGACAGGAATGAGTTACTACAGTACCAGATCACGTACTCTGGAATATTTAGTTGACCAGTGGTTGATCAAAGAAGAAATCCAAATGTTAAACATGAATTTATATATACCCTATTATTTGCATCTCTTTCAGTTTATTGATGCCGAAAGCCAAACTGACCCTGCACCATGTGTAGAATGTGCAAACCTTCAATGTATAAATAGGAGGCTGAGGAACAATTGGGTTGTAACTAAGCATAAACTGAAGTTATGTTGACGTTTTAGGGTAAGATAGAAAAGTCGGAGTCCCGGAGTCTGGAAAACACGGAGTCCGATGGAAAACACGGAGTGTGACGTAATATGTCAGCGCGAAAGATGGAAAACACGGAGTCCGATGTAATATGTCCCAAAATGAACGAATTTGTGGTTATTTACCATGAATATGAATACTTTTTGAGTCAAATTAATCAACAAAATGAACGGATTTGTGGTTATTTACCATGAATATTTATTTATTTATTGAACTATATTTAAACACGGTAGCCTATCAACTTAAATAAATTACAAATACAATAAAATCCAAGAGTAAAAAGAAATTATAAAACGTTGATTTTCATAGGGCCGTGTAGAACTAACTATTAAAAGACTTATACAAACAGTTTGCTTAATTACGACTAAAATTATCTAAATAAAAGACTATTTAATTCCAACATTGTTAAAATTATTAAAATGGAAGGGAAAAATCATTGCTAGTACTTCAAGTTATTTAAAATAGTAGTTTTCAACTTCGAAAACCTCCCTGAGTTTAGTTTTAAACTCAGTTATGGTAAGGAAAGTGTTCTTAAGATGTAATGGCAGAGTATTCGAGATCTTGGCAGCTTCATAACTAAAGCTGCGTTTCATTGCATTTGACCTGGGTTTTGACAACATTAGCATATTATTATTACTTCGAAGATTATAAACCTGGTTTTCTGAAATTTGATACAGGTCCATAATAGCTTTAGGCGCATCATTGTTGAGTATTTTGTGCATTAACACCAGCAACTGCTCAAGTCGGTAATAATTTAGTGGATACCAATTCAATTTTTTTTAAATATCTGTCGAACGAATTTCGTAATTATCTCCACTTATTACTCTGGCTGCTCGATTTTGTAATTTCTGTAATTTTAATTGTAGCGACACATTGCAATTACCCCAGACCAAAGAGTAATCAAAGTTGGGTTTAACAAGAGCATTGTAGGTATCAATCAAATTTCATTCCGCCGAATGTTTTCGATTTAATCGAGGAACAAATTATTTATAACGCCGCTATGAAAACAAAGGGTTCTGCAGGTCCGTCCGGAATGGCTGCGGAACTGTATCGAAGAATCCTTTGATCGAAGAACTTCAAGACTGAGGGCAAGATCTTGAGAGAAGAATTAGCAATTCTAACCAGAAATCTATTGAAGACGAGTTACCACCATCCATCCCTACTCGAAGGTTACATCTCCTGCAGACTCATCCTACTAGACAAGAACCCAGGAATTCGACCAATCGGAGTTGGCGAGGTTTTGAGGCGTATTATTGGTAAAACAGTTACCACCTTCCTAAAGGAGGAAATCCAGGAAGCAGCAGGTCCTCTTCAAGTTTACGCTGGTCACAGTGCAGGAGCCGAGGCTGCCATACATGCCATGAGCCAAGTTTTTGCACAAGAGGGGACAGATGGGATATTATTGATTGATGCCAGCAATGCATTCAACCGAATGAACAGGTCTGTAGCTATGCACAACATTCGTATAATCTGTAAAGAAATGGCTATATACATTATAAATTCGTATAGGGGTCCATCCAGGCTATTTATATGCGGTGGCGGTGAGATATTGTCACAAGAGGGAACCACACAAGGTGACCCCGTGGCTATGCCTTGGTATTCAGTTACTACATCCAGTATGATCCAGAGTTTGAGGATACAAACCCCAGAGGTTAGCAGGTATGGTTTGCTGATGACTCAGCTGGGGGAGGAAAACTAGTGCCATTATATGACTGGTACCAGCAGTTGACTCTCGAAGGAACGAAGTATGGCTATTTCGTCAATGGATCAAAAAGTTGGTTGATTGTCAAGTCGGAGCTGTTAGCAGAGGAAGCTAAGAAGGTGTTTGGGGAGGAAGTGAATGTTACAACAGAAGGTCATAGCCACCTTGGAGCCGTCATTGGATCCAAAGATTATAAAGACCAGTACTGTGGTGATAAAGTCCTCAAATGGAAGAAAGAAATTGAAGCACTCTCTGAAATCGCAAAGAATCAACCCCATGCATCATATATTGCATTCACAAAGAGCTACAAATCTAAATTTACATACTTTATGCGGACAATTGAGTCATTTGAAGAATATGTAGATCCAATTTATGAATTGATTGATGATTTGTTTCTTCCAACACTCTTTGGGCAAGTGGAACCGCTCCCCGGTGAGCTACGTCAGCTTGTCACGTTGACACCAGCGCAAGGCGGCCTTGGTATACCAGACTTGAGAATAGACGCCCCACAGCAGTATGCTGCATCAACATCTATAACAACTTCGCATGTTGAAGCCATCGTCACACAAAGACCCTTCAAGACGAAAGGCGAGGTATCTACAGAAGATCGTAAAATTTACCACCAGTCACTCAAAACAGCTTCTGTCAAAGCAAGAATGGAGACTATTGACTCTTCCCTCTCTAATGAGCTTTTGCGTTTAGTAAACCAGTCGAGAGACAAGGGAGCGAGCTCGTGGCTGAACGCCATACCCCTTGAAGAGCAAGGCCTAGCCATGAATAAACAAGAATTCAGAGACTCTCTACGATTACGGTACAACATACCTCTGCAGGATTTACCAAGCTTCTGTGCATGTGGAGAGAGATTCACAATCAACCACGCCCTTTCGTGTAAGAAGAGTGGGTTTGTAGCCCAGAGGCACGACGGTATTCGAGATTTTTTAACTTTACTTACTAGCAAAGTATGTAAGAATGTGGAATCAGAGCCTTGTCTTCAACCGCTGGATAACGAACAATTCCGCCACAGAACCGCTATCACTAGTCCGGAGGCAAGACTGGACATAAAGGCAGGAGGCTTCTGACAACGAGGAGTGACAGCATTTTTTGATGTTAGAATAACGCACGTCAACTCCAAGTGTAACCAGAACAAACCTACGACTACCATCTTTAAAGAGAACGAGAAGAAGAGAAAATATCAACAACGAGTACTGGATGTCGAAATGGGGACGTTTACGCCATTAGTTTTTGGTACCAACGGTGGTATGGGAATAGAATGCCAAATATTTCTGAAGCACCTTGCTGATAAGCTTACACGAAAGGACGGGGAGCCTTACCACGCAGTCATCTGATGGCTTAGAACACGTTTATCTTTTGAGATTTTAAGATCGGTGAACATTTGTGTCAGGGGATCTAGAAGGCCCTTTAAGAAAGTTAATGACTTCGAAGATGATTTTAATGTAAATGCTAATGCAGCAGAATTTTTTTAGATACTTTTACAATGGACTATTTACATAGATACTTTTTAATTTTTAATCTTTTAATTGAGTTTTAAATTAGGTTTAGAATTATATGTATAATGGAAACTTTATTAAATTTTCTTTAGGAATATATGGTTTAATAAGTTTTATGGCTCCAATACTTTTTGAAACTTTCTTGCTAATGCTGTCAATATGTTTTTCCCAGTTTAATTTCTCATCTATTATCACACCTAGGCTCTTAGCAGTTTTTACTCTTTTAATTGAATTACCATCAATAGAGTAATATTTGGGTCTTCTATAAATTTTGTTATTTGATTACGAGACCCAATTATCATGTATTCTGTCTTTGACACATTTAGTGTCAATTTATTCGCTACTAGCCAAGTGTGAATTTTTGTTAAATCAGAGTTTAATTTCATTTGAATTTGGTCTGGGCAATTTCCTGTAGCCGTGACATTTGTATCATCTGCGAACATCGAGGTCTTTGAATATTCTATACAATTTGGAAGATCATTGATGTATAATAAAAATAAGAGTGGGCCTAGGTTTGATCCTTCAGGCACACCACACTTAATTTCTTTGTTAGAGGAAATTACATTATTAACTTTGCAAGACTGTTTACAGCAGTTAAGGTATGATTTAAACCATTTTATTGGTATTTCAGTCATACCATATAAACCACGTTTACTGATGAGAATTTGATGATCAACTGTGTCAAAAGCTTTCTTGAGATCAAGAAACAAAACCCCATTTATTAAACCTTCATCAATATTTACAAGCCAGTTATTAGTGGCATTAAGAAGCGAAGTTAGGGTTGAGTGAGATTTTGTAAAGCCGAATTGATGTTGAGTTAATATATAATTTTCGTCTAGATAGCTAATAAGTTGATTAAAGATTATTTTTTCAAATAGTTTAGCTACCACTGATAGAACTGATATTGGTCTAAAATTTCCACAGTCCTGTTTATCTCCTGTCTTATAAATCGGTGAAACCGTTGCATTTTTCCAATCATCTGGAAATATTCCAGTAGACAATGAAGAGTTAAAAATAAAACATAATGATGGAACTATAATGTTGGCCGAATCTTTTAAAAGTCTCGTGGAGATTTTATCAGGACCAGAAGCTTTGGAACATTTAGCAGATGATAAAAGTTTAAAAACATCACTCAAAGTAATGATTCCAAATTTAAAAATGGGTTCAGCTGGTGAGACATTACTTGCAAAATTTACTTTACTATCTGGTAAATTTTGTGAGAGATCAGGGCCAACATTTATAAAATAATTATTGATGGTCTCTGCTATATCCGATTCATTTGAAATCGTTTTTCCTTCAGCGTGAAGACTAGTAATTGTTGTTGTTTTTGAACCCTTCTCACGCAGTTGATTAATATTTTTCCACAGTTCCTTTGGGTTATGCCTACTTTCAGTGATATTTTTTTAAGATAGTATTCTGCTTTGGTTTTAGCAACAATCTTATTTACCTTATTTCTGGCTTTTTTATAAGCTATATAACAATACTTGGAACCAGTCTGTATAGACTTTTTTCTTAGGTAGTCTTGATGATACATTTCCTTTTTAACTTCGCTTGTTAGCCATGGCGTAAATGTACTTTTTATTCTACGAGTTGTATATGGTGCATGTTTGTCTGCAGTGTTTGTAAAAACTGTTTTCCAGTGATTCCACATATCATTTGGATCAGATTTGTTGCTGAAATCAAGAGTGCAGAAATTATCTGCAAGTTCAGAACAGAAGTTAGTCTTGTTGTATTTCTTAAAATTTCTTGACTGAATCACTTTAGGTTTTGGTCTCTTTAATGCTGTTTTTATACTAGCAAAAATCAGACTGTGATCACTTATTCCTTCGGAATTACTCCAGAATTTAAAATTTTATCAGCCTTATTAGTAATAAAAAGATCAATAAGTGACTGAGAATCTTTGGTAACCCTAGTCGGATCCTGAATTACTTGTTTTAGCTGATAAATATCAATTATTTCAATCAATCGCCTTGTATGCTGTTTGTAGTATCCAAATAGATTGCAGTTTAGATCTCCCATAATATGAAAGTCTACATCATCAGCATCAAGGCGACGTACAAATATTTCAAATTTGTCAATTACTTCCGAGGAGCTATTTGGGGGTCTATACAATGTGGCGATTAATAATGGTTTACTATTCTGTATCTTGATTTCAACACAAATAGCTTCTAATCCTTCTGGATCTAGATCATGTCTTATTTTTATATTAAGGGCAGTTTTAATAAACAAAGCTACTCCTCCGCCTTCACGATTTCTATCTTTTCGAAATATATCATAACCATTGATACTTACATTATCATCATGAATATTTTGATTGAGTCTTCTTTCATTTATGCTCAAGACATGAAACGGTTGATCATTCATATAAATTCTCAATTGATCGATATATTTTGGAAGACTTGTAATATTGAAGTGCCCTACACTGAAACCCTTTAATTTATCTTTTATATCATCAAAAGGGCTATCAAAATCACTAAAACTCTGATTTATTAATGTAGTACTGCTCTGTTTCGCATTTTCCATATTACTCAGATTTTCTACGGATACTATATGGTCATGGAATACTCTGGCATTATAAACATTTCTACTTACGTTTACGTTTTCCCTACCAATAAGTATAGATGAATCTTCAAGTCTTTTATACCATCTGCATTTTATAAATAGTCATTTGTTTAAACGCAACATTGTACTGTTTATAGTACCTGTTGTGTTTGAGAAATCAAGCGCATACAAGGTATTAAATACAAACGGCACTGATATTCAGTATTTATACATATCTAATTTTGAATAATGAGCAATTTCAACCGATTTGATAAAATTGGTACGCACAATGACATTTATAAAATCGAATGAGATTATTATTTTCTGTATTAAAAGTTGGTATAAGTGCTCCAACAAAAACTATAATATAAAACATCTGTTCGACAATATTTGTGCGCCTACGAGTCACTGGCTGTCCATGAAAACAGTATTCACATGTTTACTTAGAATTTTGGTATCATTTTCCTTGTGTTGAATTAGGGTTTCAATTATGCTGGCAGCCTGGCTCATTTTTAACAATTTTTATTGTTGGGTATTTTTCTATGCAGTAAAAATGCCATTATTAAAGATCACTGATGCTAGTCGAGTCAACAGGTTTTGTGTTGTTGTGAATGTAGTAGATGAGCTCATAGCAACAGCTGTGTCCATGGCTATTTTTGTTTGCTAAAATTATTTGTAAATAAATGTGTTTATTTATACAACTTGCTAACATACAATCGTTTCTATTAGCCAATGCAAAAGGTATAAAATATTAATGATATTGGATGAAGACAATACATGGCAACTACTAAGAGCAGGGGTTGAAGGATGAAAAAGGGCAAAATTGTTCCAAAGGCCAGGGATTGGATGGTGAAAAAGGGCAAAATCATTCAAAATTCTAACCAATTTGGCAAAAAGGACAGGGGTTGCAACCCCCCTTTAGTTCCACCTCTGTGTTTCACACTATTTCATAATTCTAGATAATGTTATATAGAAGAGCTTGGCAGTGACAGGCTGAACAAAAGAGCCTGGGAACGAAGACGCCCGATCAATCAGGGCCGGATAAGGAGCGAGAATATCCGCGTAATATGCGTGAACTATTATTACTTCAAAAACACAATTTCTACTGAGGTACTTACATAATTGTTGTGCTAGTTTAATAACAACATATAATATTTAATTGTTGCATATTAGCTGTGTATATAAAAAATACCTAATAATAAAATTGGGTGTTGTGTAAAATGAGTACCCTAGCCAAAGTTTGACTTTGTTTGAGCAATTGGAAATAAAATAATACATTTGCCTAGTACTGATCCGTTTACAGGGAAATCTTGCCAAGCAAGGGCTAATTTATACTCGATCAACTACTGATATTGACCATCATGATAGAAAGTGGTTTAAAGAACTGAAAGATGTTCGTGTGGTTGAAAATGGAGATTCGACTATCTTCTGGTGATTCAGAAGTAGATGATTTCCTCCCTGCACCCTTTCAACCATAGCCAAGAAGCTGAGCCACCAGTGCCCAGCCTGCAGCAACTTGTTTTCAGCTGACACTATAGAAGAACATGCAGGCATATGTGCTCAGCAAGCACAGGGTATACCAGCAACTAGGCATCTATACATAAATCTCTTCAGAGGACAGCACAAAATCTAAGAATGAAGAAGATCCAAATAAAGATATGGATGACATTGGAGAGATAAACAATACAACTGATTTAAAAATGAAATGAGATTTTATCACTGCAAGTAATTAGCCGTGAAAACCGTGTGCGTGTATGTTGCAAAAAGCTTTAAGACTTTCTTCAGCCAAATTAAACGTCTAAGTGGTTTAAACCAGATGGTAGCTTGATAGTGGTTATTATTGATGAGCCTGCTGTTGATGGAGGAGGACCTAAAAGAGAATTTTTCACAGGTAAGTCAACCTAACGAACGTGAAGTTCGATTTGGCAAAAGTGTCGCTTGATGGAAAATGTATAACTTCGCGAGGCTTGCTGGTTTCGAGTAAATGTTGTTTGAATTAGATGTGTGGCGTTCAAATAGTCATATTGAATTTTAACATTATAAACGCGCCATATGATTACCGGATGTTATTTTAATATTACAAGGCTATATGATCGCCTTTATCTTCCATGCTATAGAAAATTTCTAGCATCATTCTGTTGGCATTCCTAATCCTGAACACTTCTACAGGCAACCTCGTATCCACTGCTGCTGTGTCAGTCCCGAAGGGTAAAGTTTTTATCTTGATTTCTTTTAGCTGTAAAGCACAGGTAACCCATAACATGCAAGATTAGAATGCGTTCTCCATCGTCGAACGCAACGACTATTTAACAATTAGTCACTGAAGTCGAGGTGACTATTGTTGAATATTTACCGAGCCGCGAAGTGGCGAGGTAAATATAACGATAATCACAGAGACTGAGGTGAGGTGACTAATTATTTTAGTATAATTTCAGGCTTCAACTGAATATTCAATTGCGAAGTTTTAAACACAGCTTGAACTGTGTCAAGCTCGATGTTTTCTTCACGCTTGACAGCTTTCAAAAACACACTAACGAACAAAACGGACGTAAAAATAAAAATAATTATACGATAAACAACTTCCTTACCCTTGGACAGTTTTATCTTAGAGAGAAATATGATATATACAGTATGTTTATGGTAAGTTTCAGGAGGTATAAAGCATGTGCCACAAAGCACTGGAACCAATATATTAAATAAATTCCAAGATAGCGTCGTTTTCGTGACCACAGTTACCTTGTACAAATTCTGCCATGAAGACATGCTCCAAGTATTTTAGTATGCTAATGTTTGCGTAGTAAGTGCATGAATATATGAATTTATTTATCATGCTAATTTTGTTTATGAAAGCCAACCATTGGACAGAATCGTTGGAACCCTCATGACGTATGATTATCTCGCCACTGCGTTACGAAATCGTGTATAATTAATCGTGGTACTGTGCATCTTCCTCTTGAGTTCTAAGGTTTTTTATGTCCTATTCGTCGCATTTGGTTTATTTTCTGATTGAAATTGTTAAAAGGCTCCTTAAGGCTCCACTCTTTCTGTCCTGAATTTGCTTTTTCAAATCAGGGTATTATCAACAGTAATGGCAACGAAGGACAGCAAGAGACCCCACGTCTCAACTGGCGATACTCCACACAAAGACAAGCAAACACGTTTAATGCCTCCGAGAGAAAACGACCATTTGCGTCACTGTTTATTTACTGATGATTCTTCAAATAATGAGGTAAACCATTGTGCGATGATAGCATGCTTTTTACTGAGTAGAGATGTTGTTCGATATACATGTACACTTACATGTATTTGGTCTCTCCAGCTCCTGTAAGAGAAAACCCTTCGTCTTCGCTTGTCTGCGACGTTAAACCCAGAGTAAGACAAGCAACGTGGTCAAGGGATGAAAATACGGCGCTCGTTCGATTCGTGGCTTTACACCGCGACCTACAAGGCTTCCTTGCGAAATAACCACCCTTACTGGGACGAAGATGATTGCTTCTTCAAGAAGACATGTCCAACGTCGTCAAGAACAGGTCAGTAAAAAATGTTTCACAATATAGACCGTCAGTCGATTGAAATATACGACTTCCCATGGTACGTTAACCATGTTTTGTACTTTTTGTGTTAGTGTTTGGGCTCGTATACTTTATATGTTGAATTCCAATACTAATCGTACGATAAAATAAGGTGAATACTGGTACAGTATTATGGTTTTAATACAATATTTCATGTACTTCAATCTGCGAATAATTCTGGTGAGCGGCTTTGCTGAGGTCGGTTCGATTCCACCTTTATTCATGTGTATTTACATGAAATATTGTTACACTATATTAAAACTGATGTTGGATCTGTTTATTTATTGTCCAGTACATGCCATTCGATCAAGGGTTGTCAACGTGTTGCAAAAAAAAAGGAAGTCTTCAAGAAGTCGAGCAGAAATTCGAGATTGACTATGGATCTGAATTCAGTATCCCAAGACCAAGTTGTCCTGCATCTGTGCTTACAATTGTATCAAGATTGTTTAGATCTATCAGAAAGAAATGGAGGAAAAGCACTGGCTGATTTAATCATAAAACTTCTTTTATTGTTAGGAACTGATGATTTAATCAATGTGTTGGATAATATATTTGCTAATGTTGCTGAAATGGAAGGGATAAGATCAAATCCATCGAAGTTCATTTCTTTGAGTATTGAAGCAATGAAAAATTTACAATCCAAAAAGAAAAGTAATCTTCTCTTTAAGTTTGCCCAATGTGTAGGTAAACAAAGGCCTGATGGTTCAGATGTTCTGATGCCTATGAGTTGTATACCCAATAGAGTTCTTCACTTGCCAGAACACACGACAGGTTAGACACTAGACCGATGGTGTGACTGTATTAGTAGTGGTTTAAAATAATTTATATATATATATATCTGTAAAGTAGTGTTACTACTTTGATTTCATTGCAAATGCAATGCCATGTTTTAAATTGCTTTTAACAGATATCTATGCCACAAGACTTTAACCTCTGGCATTCCACCATGGTATCCGAGCTGGGTCATCGTTTCAACCAGGAGTGGTATTAATAAGGATAATATGAAAGATCCTCTTTGTGTGAGTATAGGTCTAAAATACCAGACAAAACATAACCCAAATGAAGATCTAATCAAAATGAAGACATTTTTTCATTTCTGGTTGCAATTGCAGAGCTTGTGATCTCACCCTAATATATTGAATATATGTTTTGATTGTGTACAGGCCCGTGTAAATGTAGCTTGTGTAAGTAATGCATCAGTATGTGAGGCGATCAGAGATTCTAAATACAGCGACAAAGCAGAAATACAGGTATCTGTAGCAGCACTACTGTAATAAGCTTACCATTCTGACATTGTTCATAAATAATTATTATAAAAGAGGTAGTGTATAAAAACATTGGTATATACTATATCAATAAAGTATTTATAAAGTTATATATATATATATGTTACACCTTGTGCTTTTTATTAAGGGGGAGACAATAAGAAACATGGCAAGTTTGCAGATGCCCGTTTTTGGATCAAAGCTGATGCTACAGATTTAAAGGGAGCCTTATTTGAGTCTGCAAGAGGTGAGTGGAATGGAGATATCGGTGATAGGAAAGTCAAACAACTGCAGCAGGAATATTCGGCCAGGAAAGATGAGATCAGCAATTGTCTGAAATTACCTTTATCACCCAATGATGCATCATTACATCTCCAGAAGATCCAAACTAATTTAACAGAAGACAAAGGATTTTTAGAAACTGGGTTATCGACATCACTTTCAGAATACCAGAAAAGGTATGATAGGGAACATTCATCAGATCAAAAGCTCAAAGGGTCAAACTGGGAAGTGGTGGAATTTAGCAAGCTTCTTGAACAATGCCAAAAATTACACATTTATCCAAAATCTCCTATCCCTCTTAAATCCTGACACTTTTATGCTTTAAATCATTTATATTCAAATTCAAACACACTCAACCAGAATTACTGACCTACCTTTGAGATTTGTTCAAGAAGAAACGCCAGCCAGCCTGCTGCAATCCATGTCCTTGTTACAATGATTTCTGATGAACGAAGAAATAAGAAACCATATGCTGTTCCTGTGCAATATGTGCCTTATACTTCACTTTCTGACAAAGGTTTGCAAACAATTGTGGACAAGGTGAAAGTAGCTATGACAGAGCAGAATCTCAAAGTATTAGGTATGTGTTGGCCCAAGACTAGAAACCATTGTGAGCCATTAATTATAGATACAATTCACAATTACACTGGAGTGAGAAATATGTCATGTTATTGTTTCCTCTAAATTTCTTTAATTAGGAACTGTCACTGATGGTGAATTTAGCTCTCTCAGGACACAAGGAGAAACAAG
Source organism: Chrysogorgia sp. JL179-B06 (assembly GCA_035772405.1). Lineage (NCBI taxonomy): Eukaryota > Metazoa > Cnidaria > Anthozoa > Scleralcyonacea > Chrysogorgiidae > Chrysogorgia > Chrysogorgia sp. JL179-B06. Next base: position 1,742,757 of record JAYKKM010000281.1, on the reverse strand, counting down.
ACCTCCATATTTGGCAGCTTGTCCATGATGCCAGGGCATTTGTGAAAACTTCAAAGGATTTTCGGTTAAGAATGCTTAAATATGTTAAAGGTACAGAGCAAGTGTACAGAACGTTACTGTACATGTCTAGGGGGAATTCTGCAGAGGAGGTCCGGCCTTAACAAAAATTAAATTTTACCATAATAATTACTATTTTGTTTGAAAATATTGTTTTAGATACCAATGGTGAAGTCACAGCTGTACACCCACATCCTGCCATTCCAACTGAAGTGCTCAAAACAATTTGTTTACTTCAATGTAATGGCTTAGAAAAAGCTGTCACAAGTTTACGATCCAACCTTGTCCCGACTGGCCATACACCACACTTGTTCAGAAGTAACATCCCTGAAACTTGTTTTGACTGCCTTCGCTCGCTCATTGGTACCTTAGTCTTCCGCCATTCTGTTTTTATTTGGAAAGAAAAAGGAGTAGACGTTTCACTGTATCTTTATGTCCCTGAAGTTGATCCAGTTACAGGGATTGTCCACCATGAAAGAGAAGACGATTGCCACATCCTTAAGCGAATAGCTAAACACACAAGGGAAGGTGCATACATGGCACTAAATTTAGATGCTTTTGATGTGCCAAACTGGTCTCACTTATACAGCACTAGTGGGCAAGCGAAAGCAGTCAGTGGTTGATGCTGAAAAGCTTCTTTCTTTTCATGTCGCTAACTATTTAGATGGGCATGAAAGGAAGCCGAGTATGTAAATATTGTTGCAAACGGGCACGAGGCTTCAGATGGGAGGGGAATTTCTCAATTGAGAAGAAGCAGAGTCAATTATGCAATGCTGAACTATATCCTGGATGAGCTAGTTCCATGGTATAAAATAAATTTTGACTTATCAACCATTGACATTAACCGGTAAAATAATTATTATTTTAAAAGTAATGTATTATGTCTAATCATAATATGATTATATAATTATTGCAGTTGGAATCAGAGTGTAGGGAAGTATGTCTTCTCTAGACTTGATTCTCTTTCAAATATCTACTGTATTACTCTCAATTGTTTTATAGACCATTCCAAGGAATTAGGGGTTTCAGCCGAGAGACATTCATTGCTGTCACAACAAATATTGAGAGCCAGGAATTCAGATGCTGCCATTGGATGGGAAGAACACCCTAGAGCTAGCTCAACAGATGATGTGGAATGTTTCTTCTCCTTGTGCCACCAGAAGCTCGGTTCAACATTCACCCTGAAAGATTTCAGGTATCACTGGAGAAAGATATGCAGGTATGTACCCTTATTCGATGTGCAATTGTGCATACATGAGTGTACATGTACCTGTATGTAAATGAGGCTTTTAAAATGGCCTTTTTGCTTAGTACTACAATTTAATCTTCAGGTTCTTACATAAATAACGAAAACCTTTCTTAGAGAATTTGCGATGAAGATGGATGACAAACTACCATTTTATTATTGTACTCTAAATGAACGGTTTAGAAATATAAATGAGGAATACGAGTCCTTCGATGAATCACCACCCATTCCAGAAAATCCAAAACCTGATCAACACCCTCTACGACTCCACAAGCTCAACATCAACAGGCGAGAAGATCAAGGGCGTCAATCCTGGGGGGGGGGGATGCGTCCCCCCCAGTTTTTGGAGTGGGGGGACGAATATCTAATTATCCCCCCGGCTCCACTTTTTAACATGTTTAATGAAATTTTGTTTCTTGGTAATCTAAAAACCTAATGCCTAGTATGCTATTCATCCTGAATAGACATTTAATAAGATGAAGTCATGAAGTACAACGTATGACCTTTCTGTAGCCGCTGGGAGCAAATACTGACATCGCATATGTTATGTAAATACTAAAACAATATTCAAATTGAATTCAAATTTGTGTTGTAATTTTATAAACATTTATCCCACTTGCACAACCTTACGGTGGCCCATATGTGCAATACACAAAACAAAGTTCCAGTACACAAACAAAAATTTCAATTCACAAATAAATTATCCACTTCACATTACAAAATATCAATTCACTAAAATGAATTTCAATACACAACAAAGTTGCGCACAATACAGAACAAATCATTTTTCAATACGCAACGAATTATCCCTTGAAATACACAACAAAATTTCACGCAAAGCACAATATTTGTAATTCGATACGCAACAATGTTGCGCTCGACGCATATTGGAAAACACTTGAGTCTACGCACTCAGGCTAACTTGCATTTGCATTTTGTGCGTCTACGGTGGAGGCGTACGAGACGGAGGGCTGGGGGCAGCTGCCCCCGACGAATGGAGATGTTGCTAAGTCGGGCACATTTTCAACGTAAGTCGGGCGAAAAATATAGGGGAAAAATAAAGAATAGGATGAAAATGGGGAAAAGTAATCAAAACAATTTATCAAAACATAGTCATGTCCATACGAACACATATATATATATATGATTACTGGTGGGCTTTTTTTATATCAAAAGTCGGGCAATTTCCGTCTCAGTCGGGCAAAACGTTCTACGAAAGTGTTATTATGGCCGCCATGCAAATGCAATCATACTTTCGAAGTAACGGAGATGATGAATTTGCTAGGGTAAAGGTACACAGGTGCAGCTCTTCACCAGCTAACCAACGGATAGAGTGTTGGTGGTCATATTTGCGCAAAAAACAGTTCCAATTGGTGGATAAATTTTGTAGAAGCAGGATATCTTAATCTAGCTGATGAATTGCAAAAAGAGTGCCTGTGGTATTCTTTCACCATGACGGTGGATGACCTGCTGAAGACTCTGTCGCATTTCTTCGAGAGGGAGCATTTACCGTTCTTCGAGAGCCTGAGGAATCAGAATTCCCGGTGCTGGTACTAGCACCACCTGCAGTGTCGCCTTTTTGCTTCCCACAGGACGGACAATAGATGAATCTTGCCTCCATAGAATTTCCGCAAAAACAACGGAACATTTTGTCTTCCGCCATTCGACGCATGAAATTCAAATAGAAGAGTCGACTCAAGTGTTTTCCAATCTTCCTTATCAATATCGCTCCACTGCCCCTGTTGTCCCGGATGTTCGCGCATGCAATTCTTTGTTGTGTATCGAAACTTGTCGGTTGTGTATTGAGTAGGAATCTTTGTTGTGCATCGTAATACATTTTGTTACGCGTCGAGCGCAACTTCGTTGCGTATCGAATTACAAATATTGTGCTTGAATTACAAAAATTTTGTTGTGTATTTCAAGGGATAATTCGTTGCGTATTGAAAAATTATTTGTTCTGTATTGTGCGCAACTTTGTTGTGTATTGAAATTCATTTTAGTGAATTGATGTTTTGTAATGTGCAGTGGATAATTTATTTGTGAATTGAAATTTTTGTTTGCGTACTGGAACTTTGTTTTGTACGGAGCCCTGGAAGGGCCATTGTCAGAATAGATGATATTATTGCGCGATAAATTCATTATTGCGCGATAATTTTGTTATTGCGCGATAATTTTGTTATTGCGCGATAAATTCATTATTGCGCGATAAATTTATTATTGCGCGATAATTTTGTTATTGCGCGATAATTTTGTTATTGCGCGATAAATTTATTATTGCGCAAATCGAAGTCAAATATGCCAAATAAAAGGATCTATTTCATCAGAGAAATCGATCAAATGTGGTGTACCGCAAGGCTCTATTCTTGGGCCACTATTCTTTCTATTATATATTAATGATTTGCCTCAATGTCTGAATAAAACAAAACCTCGGTTGTTTGCTGACGACACAAATCTAACAGCCTCTGGAGATTCTATAACTCATCTTGAAGCTGCGGTGAATTCTGATTTGGAAAACCTTAGAAAATGGTTAATCGCCAATAAACTTAGTCTAAACGTAGCTAAGACTGAATTTATGCTAATTGGTTCAAAGTCAATGATAAAAAGTATTTCAAATTTGCAATCAAATGTTATAATTGATAACAAACAGATTAAACAAGTTTATGAATGTAAAACTCTTGGAGTGACAGTTGACCAGCATTTATCTTGGAAGAGTAATACTGAAAATATTTGCAAGAAAATAACAGCGGGAATCTCCGCTCTTCGACGATTAAAAGAATTTGCTGACAAGAAAACTCTTCTTTCTGTATATAATGCTATTGTTCGCCCATACTTCGATTACTGTTGTGAAGTATGGGATGTGTTTGGTGAAACACAATCAAAACGACTCCAAAAACTGCAAAATAGAGCTGCTCGAATTATCATGAATATGAGCAATGATATAGATCACTCTGTTGCTTTACAAGCATTAGGCTGGGTGCCACTTAAAACAGAAAGAAAAAAAGCTAAAGCAAAAATGATGTATAAAATATTAAATAAAATGGGTCCTGAGTCACTCACTAATCTTTTCACATATAAAGGTGAGATGACAGACCATAATCTTCGAGACATTTCAAGTAGTCTTTGTTTACCAAAACCGCGTACTAATAATATGAAAAATAGTTTCATGTATGACGGGGCATACCTTTGGAATTCTATTCCAAAAGAAATTAGGGAGAGCAAATCCCTTTCTTCTTTTCGAAATAAAATCGCTACTCACATTGATAGTAAATGTAAATAGATGTACCAGCTGTATATAGATTTCTACTAGTTGATTTTAATACGTAACTTACCTAAATCTATAAATGTATTCAATATACTATATTTCATACTCTGTAAATAATCTTAAATACTACAATTGTTATACACACGCCCCTCGTGGAAATCAGCTTCGGTTGACGGGGTCAGCGTGTTTAAATAAAGTTTTCTATCTATCTATCTATCTATCGCGATAATATAATTATTATTGCGCGATAATATAATTATTGCGCGATAATATAATTATTATTGCGCGATAATATAATTATTATTGCGCGATAAATTGCGTAGGACTGCGGGCTCATACAATTAATCGGCAATTTTACATTTAATGCAGCGTGAAAATGGATGCTTTTGTGTTAATACTATTATTAGTATACCTAATTATTTACTCTTCCGTCAGCAATGCTATTCCATTGGGGAACTACTTGCCAGTTTTCAGACAAGGTAGAAATACAAGAAACGCATTAATCATGGAATATTTCCACCTTGGCTTCACTTATATGGAAATTTTAGGATTTCTTGTAAGTTTCCATGGTATCATCCTAAGTATTCGTCAATTAAAACGAATTCTTCGGCTTTACGGACTTGGGAGAAGAGCGAATCAAAGTGAACTCGAAGATGTGGTTCATGCGGTGGAAGAAGAGCTTGACAGCAGTGGAAGTTTGATTGGTTATAGGGCAATGCACCAGCGTTTACGTAATGATCATAGTCTGGTCGTTAGTAGAGAAACAGTCCGTCACGTGTTAAGGATCGTGGATCCTGATGGTGTAACAGCACGTTTGAAACATAGATTGAGGAGAAGAAAGTATAAAGTAAGGTGACCAAATGACCGATGGCACGTAGACGGATACGATAAATTAAAACCATTTGGTTTCTGTATCCATGGATGCATAGATGGATACAGCCGTCGTATCCTATGGCTAGAAGTTAGTTCATCCAATAACGACCCATCCATTGTAGCAAAATATTTTGTCGATTACGTAAGCCACATTTCTGGGACTGCAAGGGTAATTCGTGGAGATAATGGCACTGAAAATACAAACATCGCTGCCATTCAGCGCTATTTTAGATCATTAAACGATGATTCATTTGCTGGGCACAAGAGCTTCATGTACGGAAAATCAACGTCTAACCAACACATTGAAGCTTGGTGGAGTCAACTACGCAGGAGCTGCTGTGATTGGTGGATCCGTTATTTTAAGGACATGCGATATCGTGGTGTATTTTGCGACGACGACTTTATTCACGTGCAATGCCTTAGGTTTTGTTATATGTCAATTATTCAGGAAGAAATCCATCAAACAGCTAAACATTGGAATACCCATGCAATCAGGCCTTCGACAAATGCTGAATCTCCTGCAGGTCGACCAGATAGTAATTACTTTATTCCTGAAATAACCGAAACAGTAGTCAAGGTAGATACTGAGGACACTGAAGTAGCAAATGAAATGTGCTGTAAACAGCGGTCTAGTTGTGAACCAGAGTTCGAAGAACTGGCAAGTATCATTATGCAAGAGCGTGGCCTTAATTACCCAATAAATTACAAAGAAGCAGAGAATTTGTATCTAGAGCTACTTCAGTCCATCGCCAATATACGCCAGGAGTAATATGTTATGTGTGGTAATAAATAATATATATATACACACGAGTCTCACATATAAACACAAGTCTCACATGAAGTCACATGAGCATGTTGTACATTTTATAAAGGGCGTATGTCATGTGTGACCTTAATTGTTGCGTTATATTAATATTACCTTTAACTGTACACAAAAAATAAATTACTCTTAATTTTAGAAATGTTAATAGTTTTACTGTAACTGATCTTGTATTCGAGAAATAACGTTTTCATTCTCGTATTTTGTGCTTCTGGACGCCGCCATTTTCGAGTTTGCTCGACGGCTCAGACAGGTACAGCCGAGGTCCAGCGGGGGTTTCTTTTCAATTTTGACGTCACTTGAACAAAAGAAAAACACTCAATGACGTTAAAATTGAAAAGAAAATCACCGCTGTACATCAATCTTGAGCCGTCGAGCAAACTCTAAAATGGCGGCGTCCAGAATTAAGCATAAAATACGAGAATGAAAACGTTATTTCTCGAGTACAAGAGCAGATACCGTAAAACTATTAACATTTCTAAACATTATACTTAAAGGCCTTTTATTTAAAAGTAATTTATTTTTCGGGTACAGTTCCCCTTTAAGCGTAAGAGAACGTACGCTGTATGGCATGTATTTCTTTAATAAAATAAAGTCAAAACATTTGATTGTTGTTACCTTCTCCACAAAAAGATGTAAAAATAAAATATATTATCTGTTTTAATCTCAGTTCAAAATGTTATTGATAATGAAAATATCGAAATCGGACCATGGTGGAAGCACGGGTGGCGTGTGCTGTCACGGCGCTGCCAATCACCTTTGAAGTCAAGCCCGGTCGGACGAGGTTACTACTTGGATGGGTGACCATCTGGGAATAACCTCGTGTTGATTCTCGAGCTTGAAACTCATGTGAGTAGAGTTGTTTGTTGTAGTTGGTCTCTCCCGTGCTTCGAGGGGTTTTCTCCGGGTTCTCCGTCCCCCCCCCCCTCCGTAAAATCAACACTGGGTCAGACATGCATGGTTGCTCAATGCAATTCACAATTATTTTCATCCAAACCTTTCAGGTTTAATCACATGGAAAGATGGAAATTTTCTTTAACAAAAGTGTTTTTGTTTTAGTTATTTAAAAACATAACATACACTAAAAGTGCACCGAGAAAAACAGTTAACCGAGAACATATAACATGAACCTCAACTACCGTATTACTTTGAATAGCCTGTGGTCATAACTTTAGACCGTATGCAAAAATGGCCGCCAATTAACCTGACTAGCCTCATTCTTGTGTTCGCAATTCAAAAGAATGATTACTCCAAAACGAGGCTATAGTCCGGCAGATTGGTGAAATAATTGTGGGATTTATGGTAAAAGCAACAAATTTGGCACAGAGATAGGAAATCACCTATTGAACATTATTAGATGTGGACCCAACTGGGATCTATCCCAGAATGTGTATAATTTGAGGCCTGTATTATACTGGAGTTCTGCCAGCATGAAAACGAGGCTGGGGAAAATAATTATTCAATATGTATGAGCGCGTACAGTCTAAGGATGAAATGAAAGAAGTGGAAAGAAGTGAACTACGAAAAATTAAAACAGAAATTTGTTTAGTAGTATTATTGAGACCAACCAAAGGTTATAAATTCGTCACGTGACCAACACGTGATAAAAATAACAGTCATCCTATCACCATACTTTTGACCATTATCACCTAGGTATTTCTTTTTGCTGAACGTAAGCATAGAATATACAATTTACATTTACTTGAGGCTGTGCACATGCACGTAAATAATTTGAAAGACACTTTAAGAGTCATGTGACTGCGTCAATTTTTTCCAGACCATACAAAAACATAAACCAACAAAAAACAGTGACATCATAACAAAAACAATACAGTGACATCAGGGTTTTACAAGAAATATTTCGCTAGTAATAAAGGTAATAATGTATTTTCTTATTATGTACATTCAAGATAAATTGCTCAGTCTCTCTCACAAACTCCCCCGCAATTACACAGTGCGGTGCATGGCAACTCGGCTCGGACACATTTACACCGCCCGGTGCAGCCTTTCTCGCTCTTGCATCCACATTTCAGTAGCTGTTGGCAACTCTGTGAAGCATGAGGAATAGTCATCCACAATGGCTCCCATGTTTGATTAGTGTCCTTTAGCCAACCCCACTCACTTGGGCACGGGGCCTGATACGATGGCACCAAGGACTTGCCCCAGCAGTGACCAGCCTGGTACATGGACCTCTTCGCGTGCTGAAGAAGGGCGTCACCTGTGGGTGGAATGGCGTCAATCTCTCTCCCCTTTCGTGTAAAGAGGTCTTTCCACGCCTCGTTAACTCTTGTACAGGTACTAGTACGGTCATACATGATTGAAACATATCGCTCGATGACAGGCATTGCATCGGACACATCTGATACTGATGGTGCACTGCTCAAACCATGGAAAACTGGTGTAATTTCGTCGAACGTGTCCCATGCTTCCCAGGCAGTCTTCTTGCCCTTGCGTGCAAAGAATGACGTTTGGTCCGACCCAGTGAAAGAGTGGAAGGCAAGAAGAGCTTGTGACTTTTCTTGGCCCATACTACACGAAATGTCATGTACTGACAAATACCTTAGATGTTTACCAACTCCAAATGCAACCCATAGCTGCAATAAAGTGATGTGTTGGAATGCTGCAACTGCGATGACCACAACATCTGTATCAACAGTGCGTATCATTACTTTGGTGTAGCCACGTCTTGCAGCGTCAGCGACATGTAGTATAAGCCTCGTATCTGCCTCCTCGTGCTTACTTAGTGCGAGATCTGCAGTATCATCTCTTACTACTGCCTCGTCTTTGGTAGATATGACCAGCCCGTACTCAGGCGCAATTGTGGCTAGCTGCTCTGCTAGGTAATGGAATAGCTCTTCCTTATTTTCATTCACCCTCAGGAAGGCTGCCCAATCTCCTGGGATGCTGGTGTCAGGCCTGACACGTCTGCGTACACCTCTGCCCCTTTTGCTTCGTGTTGTGGCTTTGAGACTGTCCGGGAAATATCTGTCCCATACAACGTCTACCCTGCGAACGTTCCTTAGTTGACTTCTTACATACGGTAGAAATACACATTGGCAGTACTCTTTAAATGTCTTGGAAGCGCCAGGCTTTAGCATGTTTACAATGGCTGCACCATCTAGTAGTAGAGCATCCACAGTTGGTATTTCTGCTTGCGCTGGACTGATATTCTCAAGACATGACAGCAGGTCGGATTTAGTACCAGATCGAAGTTTTCCATACTGTGACAATGATGGTGGAAAACTCTGATTCTCGTGACAGAAGAAGCCTTCCAGATCCCCATCTCTGACTTGGCATGATACATAAAGACGCGAATAGAGAGAGCAGTTACTTTTCAGTGATGCGATATGCATTTTTTCCTGCGATTTCTGTTTAGAAGGAGGAGGACTGCCAAATAATGGCAACTTATTCCGCTTGATTGGATCAAATAGTGGAGTTTTTCGCTCCTCGAGCCTCTTTATAACGAACTCTTCATATTGCTCCTTCCCGACTTGCTCTATAGTTCGCACTGTTTCCACGACCCTGGGATCCATGATGTCATGATGGCGGTGTTGTACAGATAACCTGACCTGGCCGTGATGTTGGCTTTTCTTTAGTTAAATATACAAAAGTAGGGAAAATCACACTGATGACAAATTTCATAAATTTGACAATAAGTAGTGCCAAAAATACAACATTTGGTCTAAACATATTTATTTATTTTAGCAAAAATCTGTACATGAATGATCACGTGACATATCATGTGGTCGATATTTTTTGGCTTCGCTAATGCTAGAAAGATTTCTCAAGCACTGCTTTTAGCTTTAACGAAGATCCCAGATAGTTTCACGCCAAATTGTAACTGTTATATTTAAAATTTCGCACAGCCTCGTTTCCATGCTGGAAATACACAACATCGACACTTATGGGGTTTATGGGATAAATTCCAGGTGGGTCCATATCCAATAATACTTAGTAGGTGATTCTCTATCTCTGTGCCAAATTTGGTGCTTTTACCATAAATCCCACAATTCTTCTCTATCTTGTCACCAATCTGCCGGACTACTAGTACGTCAGGCTAATTTAAATGCAACAAAATAATTTTAAATTGGCGGCGACCATTTTTTATTCGGTCTATTTCGCATATTTTGTTCTCCATAGAGGGCGATTATTTGATGAACGACTACATGTACAAAGAAATACGGAAACTATAAAAGCTTTGTGAACAAAAGCGTTTGTTGTATAACCTACTGTATATAATACGCCTTATCTTAAGCTAAACGCCCATGCCTCTGGGCTTTGAAGTACGCAATCAAGTTGCTGCCTAAAGTCACTGAAACTTGAATATCCTCCAGATGGAAGGTCGATGATTCCAGCGCAAGTATGCACTGCAATGTATGGTTGGTAACCAGTGAGGCCATGGAAGATTAATTTAATTTCCTTTAGTGTTGACAAACAGCTACTGCCAGTTGTATATCGAAGAAATCGGTGCAATTCTTTCACACCAAGTCCACGTACATACTTTTTCAGGTATCTGACGACCATGGCTTGGTTTTTGTTTGCTGGTTCATCCTCTTTTAACATTGACACAACTGTTTCCGTCGATGGAATCATTGCTTCATAAACTTGATAAAGGCTCTCTTTTGTAGACAACTCCCATAGTTGCTCGTAGCAGCCAGAGCACATTCCTTTCTTCAAGGCTTGAGCGGCAATTGATGGCTTACTGCACAACTCATTCTTAGCAACACGAATGAGTAAGTCTCGTAGGTTAGCTGCAGTGGGTGCCTTGGTTACTCCATATTCCGCCAGTAAATCAAGAAGGAACTCGATAATTTCTTGAGGCAAAACACCTTTTTCGCGTTCCATGAGAGCCATCTCGATTTTTTTCTGTTCGTAATCACTGACAAGTTCCATTAAGCCTTCCAGGAACTCCGCATCTGTGACATTACTTTTGCCATACAAAGAGCAGGCTAGAAAAACTTTGTTTATTGTCAATGGAAGGACTCCCGTTAAGACAAATCCATGACTAATGGCACGGCCCAGCAATGTATACGTTTCCTCCTCGATATCAGGACTTACTCGTGCAACAAATGTGTTCGTTCCATCAAAATATGAATTTATAGCACTTTCCCAGAATAACGAAAATGCTTCGCGTTTCACTCCGTCAAGATCGAGAGCATCCTCTTTATGGAATGTAACGTTTACGGGTGATACAGAAAATGCGTTGCCGTCCACGTCTTCTCTATAAAATGTTAGCATATCTTCCATAACTGTCTCCCGAGTTATGGTAATATTCTTTACTTGACCAGAATTCATTTTTTCAAAAAAACGAAGACGTCTTTCTCGCAAATCCTAGAAAAGACAATATCACAGAATATATCAAATAGAATAAAGATATGGTCACACAATATGGGTTGTTATAAATGTTTGCTGGGAATCACATGACTTTCCAGTAATATCCACACTGTATTTAATGTGCGACTTTTTATTAATTCATCTCGAAAAATCGGGCCTTGGCAGACAAAGCGAAGCGGTCAATGGTGATTTGTGATCTGACGAAGCACATATAAGCAGGTTTTTACAACGGTTAAATATTGACCAAGATAACGTTCAAAATAATACACGGCGAAGCGGCCGCCTGATTGCCGAGTAATTTCTAAATACATAAACAGGTTTATATGAAGGGTATGGACGTTCTCATAAACGTAATAGGCACGAATAGACTGGGTAATTCCAAGAATTGAAATTGGTTAAATATTGGCCGAGATATCATTCAAAGATTTCTACGACGAAACGGCCTTTTGCAATTTGTGATCTACAAATACACGGCGTGCGAGGTCTGGGGACCATTGATGGGAATGGATGAAACTCGGGGGTAGAACAGGCGAGAGGGGTTATTGCGGATACATATTTCTAGTTCATTTATTATATGCATGACAAAATTATGACTTGTACGCTTCATATCCACGTTTTTAAAAACGTCTTCATATCAAAACATTCACATGGAATTTTTAATGCACATACACAAGTTGTTGGAATTGAAATGTGAAACTGCAATTATAAACTTTATTGCCAAGTTCCTAGAGTCTTCTCCCATTTCATTAATTGCTTACATCTTGACCAGTCAGAATGCAATTAAAACAAAATTGCAATTAAATCTTGACCAATCAGAACGCAGTAATTTTGTCATGTATACTGTATAATAAACTTTAAAATAGCTGCTCCTTGAATAGTAACTGCCCTGAAAAAATACAGTAACAACAACTTCATAGAAAAATAGCCTCCCCATACTGTAACAGCCTCTAAAAACCAAAAGTAGCTGAGCAGCTACATGTAAATGTGTATGTACTTTTGAAAGGTTTCAATATAATATAATTTAATACAGTATATATATATACAGTAATACAATTTATAAGTGTTACTTAACCTCTTTTGTCACATCAGGTACAGTATCAGCATTTTGTCTGTACAAATAATAAAATTAATCATTACATTTACATACAAAGTTTAATACCTCATGGTTATATACTGTATAAACTGAAACAGAAGATATATGAAATACTCATTAAATCTTTTTGTGTTGATCTAAATGGCTTAATGTTGAAGTATACAACAGTTGTTTGGGCTACAAACTTTCTTTTTTAATTATTTTTTCTATTGTAAATTCCTTTTTGATAGTATATTAATTAACATTTAAAAAACATGTAATTTTATGCTGGAAGGCCCAATTGGGAGCATATAATTAATTATGTATCTATGTATTAATTAACATTTATGCATAGGACATACAGGTTTATGTATAGTACCTAGCTTTACCTGGACCATGCAGAAAACTATACATGCAGAAGACTGTATAGCTGTATTAAATTATCAGGAAATTAAAACAGGCTATGTAAACTAATAGTTGTAAACTTATAGTTTGTCACATCAATGTCATAAATTTCTAGCTGCCACAGCTTGTAAATAATCGTTTTCATCAGATAATTTAAATATTAAATACATATACAGGTACTGTAGAACAATCACTGCAGTATTTTATCTTCTTGCATGATAGATTTCTGTCTAAGAGCAAGATTATAGTTAATTCCATAGTTGTACCCTCCCTTCATGATTTTCGTGCATGTAGCTACAGTAGTTATGATGTATTTATACTTGATCTTACCGAAAATCTTCACTGAAAATCTGCTCAGGCGGATAAGCACCAATTTCTGGTAATTCTATATTGCCACTCCCAAAGCCCAGCATACTTATTTCTGGTTCATTGTCCACAAGCAATGGTCCATCTTCAGTTGCATGCATAACAAGTGTTGTTTTAGCAATGTTGCAAATTGGACTTGATGGTGATAAAGATACTCCTGGTGACAAAGCATCACACAAGATAAAATACCTTGGTTGAGGTTGCAGTGACCCGACCCAGTCATACACAGCCATTACTATTTCCGAGCAAAGGAAATGACGGGTGATAATTCCTAGACTAATATGGCGGACTGCAACAACGATACAATCGGCAGATGTAAAATCAGGTTCTGGTGGTACTCGTCTTGCCCGTGCATTTTGAAGGGTTTTCTCAGTGTTAGCAACTCTGGCACTCTCCTCTTCTTGTTCAGCTAATTGTCTTTGCAGCTCCAGGGATTGATTTTTCTGCTGATCAGCCTGTAATGACTGTAAATATTCTTCATTTTGTTGATTGATTAGGCTTTGTCGTTGAAAGGAGGTTTCTTGCAGGACTGTTGAGCATGGTTCCACAGTAACAACAGTTGTCTGGGGACACATTTCATTGCTTGATGAGCCTTTTGGCATGTATTCTGGCATTTCAAAGTCATCATCACTGTTACTATCCTGTACATAAATTTTTTCCTTCAGGTGTTTTGACATGAGGTACAATCTGACTCGACTTAGTTTATAAGCTTCAATATAGCTACTAAGGATGAAAGGTTTTTGAAGTTCATCTTCTACCTTTTGGACAGATTCGCATTTAAAGTTTCCCAGTTGAAACATCATTTTGGAAGCACTACCATGACCCACACTCTTTCCATTGGGAAAAAACAGCTGCTTTGCTTCCTGTATGATGTCAATTGCAGTAGCTTGATATGCTACACTGATATCTCTACTTCCTCCTCCACTTTGCATACGAACGGGGATATATTTTTGTTTGCTTTCATTAAAATGCAGCCAACCGAGCTGAATCTTTCTTTTTTTCGGTGCAATCAATGACTGGGAACTTTTTTTCAAATTTGCTTTTGAAGATTTCTTTCTGTTAAGTTCCTGTAATAATCTTTGCTTTTTACTTTCTTTATCTTCCTCATTTCCTCCAGTTAGTGATCTTCCATATGTCTTACAAAACCATCTAAGTGACAGCCTTTGCCCAGCAGCCTTCAATCCATAATCTTCAAGTAGCTTATCATCTGCATACCTTATAGCATTAAAATCCATCTAGAAAAGCAACAATGTTACACAGTCAGATGAACACTGAACAACTTTTGATATAGATTGACAAGTTGCTGTCACTGTTGAATGCTTCATCCTAATCCCTCCTAAATGACTACCATCTGTACTGTGTATACAGTACTGTACGTACATCTAGATCAACCATATTGTGTGCCACACCAAAAGCTATATACAGAATAGTTCTCAATTATATTTACTGTATGTATTTCTATCTCTAGTTTTCATAAGATCGGGTTCAAAAAACTGTCACCATTATTACTGAATTACACATTCTGATGTTTTACAGTCTAGTACTATTGGAGAACAGGTATGGCCCTGTTCACATGAAACCAAGTTATCTCTGGGGGGCAGGTATATCTTGGGGAGGGCAGGGATATCTTGGATGGTAGGGACAAAGTTATAGCTGTGTTTCATATGACAAAATCTTGTTTCGCAGCTAGGGATATCTCAGGTGACAGAGAGAAGGCTTGTGCACTCTCTGCCAGCTAAATTATTGTTTCCTCTTAAGTTATATATACAAGTGAACATTGGATGTTGGTTCAAATATGGAATTAAGCCTGGTAGAATAGAAATTAATTCTAGCTTTGAATACACTAATTGTCAATTGTTTAAGTGTATTCAAAATATCAGCAGATCTAACATTATAATCCGAGTATGTGATTAGTCTTCCCACCCTATTTTGCAATTTCTGGAGTCTGCTAGATAGGCATTTACGGATTTACCTGCACACAGCCCCACACTTCACTACAATATTGGAAATACGGTAATACCAATGCATCATACATTTTTAATAATGTTCGATGAGGAACAAAGTCACACTCCAAGACCAGCAGAAACTTTCTTACTTCCTCACCGAATACCTAACCACAGTTACCACCGACATCATTTGGCGATCCCGAAACCAAAAAATCAGAGGAGAACTACGTCAACTACCAATACGCAACCTTGAGAAAGAGCTTCGACGACGGATCCGAAGAAGAATAACCGATGACATACAAATGATCAAATGTAAAAATCTAGAACTAATATGGTCTCTTAACTACGGTGGCCCAGAAGACTGTCACAACACAATTCAAAATTCGCAACACATTTCAAAAATTCGCAACACATTTCAAAATCGACAACACAAACGGTAAGTACTTCATGTATGCCTATTATTATGTCTCAAGGCGGGTTAGGGGGAGGGGTAGTATGTAGCATATAGTATGGTGAAGTACGCTGCAATAAGGTGGAGTAGTGTGCGGTAGGGTGCAGTAGACTGCAGTAGGGTGCAGTAGAGTGCAGTAGACTGTATATATGTGGAGTAGTAGGGTGGAGTAGTGTGCAGTAGGGTGCAGTAGACTGCAGTAGGGTGCAGTAGAGTGCAGTAGAATGTATTAGGGTGCAGTAGGGTGCAGTAGACTGCAGCAGACTGAAGTAGGGTGCAGTAGACTGCAGTGGCGTGCAGTAGACTGCAGTAGACTGTATTAGGGAACAGTAGAGTGTAGTAGGGTGTATTAGGGTGCAGTAGACTGCAGTAGGGTCCAGTAGAGTGCAGTAGACTGTATTGGGGTGCAGTAGAGTGCAGTAGGTGCAGTAGATGGTATTAGGGTGCAGTAGACGGTATTAGGGTGGCACACTAATACACCCCACTGCACTCTACTGCACCCTAATACAGTCTACTGCACTCCACTGCACCCTAATACAGTCTACTGCACTCTACTGCACTCTACTGCACCCTAATACACCCTACTGCACTCTACTGAGTAGACTGCAGTAGAGTGCAGTAGACTGTATTAGGGTGCAGTAGACTGCAGTAGGGTGCAGTAGAGTGCAGTAGACTGTATTAGGGTGCAGTAGAGTACAGTAGACTGTATTATGGTGCAGTAGAGTGCAGTAGGGTGTATTAGGGTGCAGTACACTGCAGTAGAGTGCAGTCTACTGCACCCCAATACACCCTACTGCACGCTACTGTAGTCTACTGCACCCTACTGCACTGTACTGCAGTCTACTGCACCCTACTGCACTGTACTGCAGTCTACTGCACCATACTGCACTGTACTGCAGTCTACTGCACCCTACTGCACTGTACTGCAGTCTACTGCACCCTACTGCACTCTACTGTACTCTACTGCACCCTACTGCACCCTGCTGCACTGTACTGCACCCTACTGCACTGTACTGCAGTCTACTGCACCATACTGCACTGTACTGCAGTCTACTGCACCCTACTGCACTGTACTGCAGTCTACTGCACCATACTGCACTGTACTGCAGTCTACTGCACCCTACTGCACTGTACTGCAGTCTACTGCACCCTACTGCACTATACTGCAGTCTACTGTACTCTACTGCACTATACTGCAGTCTACTGTACTCTACTGCACCCTACTGCACCCTGCTGCACTGTACTGCACCCTACTGCACTGTACTGCAGTCTACTGCACCATACTGCACTGTACTGCAGTCTACTGCACCCTACTGCACTCTACTGCACCCTAATACAGTCTACTGCACCCTAATACAGTCTACTGCACTCTACTGCAGTCTACTGCACCCTAATACAGTCTACTGCACCCTACTGCATCCTAATACAGTCTACTGCACTCTACTGCACCCTAATACACCCTACTGCACTCTACTGAGTAGACTGCAGTAGAGTGCAGTAGACTGTATTGGGTGCAGTAGAGTACAGTAGGGTGCAGTAGACTGTATTATGGTGCAGTATAGTGTAGTAGGGTGTATTAGGGTGCAGTACACTGCAGTAGAGTGCAGTATACTGCACCCTAATACACCCTACTGCACGCTACTGTAGTCTACTGCACCCTACTGCACCCTACTGCACTGTACTGCAGTCTACTGCACCCTACTGCACCCTACTGCACTGTACTGTAGTCTACTGCACCCTACTGCACTGTACTGCAGTCTACTGCACCCTACTGCACTGTACTGCAGTCTACTGCACCATACTGCACTGTACTGCAGTCTACTGCACCCTACTGCACTGTACTGCAGTCTACTGCACCCTACTGCACTATACTGCAGTCTACTGTACTCTACTGCACCCTACTGCACCCTGCTGCACTGTACTGCACCCTACTGCACTGTACTGCAGTCTACTGCACCATACTGCACTGTACTGCAGTCTACTGCACCCTACTGCACTGTACTGCAGTCTACTGCACCATACTGCACTGTACTGCAGTCTACTGCACCCTACTGCACTGTACTGCAGTCTACTGCACCCTACTGCACTATACTGCAGTCTACTGTACTCTACTGCACCCTACTGCACCCTGCTGCACTGTACTGCACCCTACTGCACTGTACTGCAGTCTACTGCACCATACTGCACCGTACTGCAGTCTACTGTACTCTACTGCACCCTGCTGCACTGTACTGCAGTCTACTGCACCCTACTGCACTGTACTGCAGTCTACTGCAGTCTACTTCAGTCTACTGCAGTCTACTGCACCCTAATACACCCTACTGCACTCTACTGCACCCTAATACAGTCTACTGCACTCTACTGCACCATAATGCAGTCTACTTCACTCTACTGCACCCTAATACAGTCTACGGCAGTCTACTGCACTCTACTGAACGCCACTGCAGTCTACTGCACGCTACTGCAGTCTACTGCACCCTACTGCACTGTACTGCAGTCTACTGCACCCTAACACACCCTACTGCACTCTACTGCACCCTACTGCACACTACTCCACCTTATTGCAGCGTACTTCACCATACTATATGCTACGTACTACCCCTCCCCCCTAACCCGCCTTGGAACATAATAATAGGCATATATGAAGTACTTACCGTTTGTGTTGTCGATTTTGAAATGTGTTGTTGATTTTTGAAATGTGTTGCGAATTTTGAATTGTGTTGCGTAAATTTAATTGTGTTGTGAACCTCTACTTGGAAATGTGTTGTCGATTTTGAAATGTGTTGCGAATTTTGAAATGTGTTGCGAATTTTGAAATGTGTTGCGAATTTTGAATTGTGTTGTGACACTTCTGGGCCACCGTACTTAACCAAGTATTAGCAACACAGAATGGACAAATCACACACATAAACATATAGGAAAATAGAAATGAAATTATTGAACCATGTTCTTTCGCTTGGTATGCATCCACGTGCAAAGTTTCAAGTAATTTCGTTGGATAACTTTGAAGATATACACAAATTTTAGAACTGCAACAACGTTGTTTGCCTGCTATGACGTCATCATGTGCTCATTGACATATATGGTACGGTCCGTACGGTCAGAACGAAAATAGATATCGAAGAACTGTTAGTGCCATTCTTCGTCATTTGAAGTGCCCTTTTTTAAACATAGCATTATGTGCACAAGTTGATGTCGTGTAAAGTTGGTCGTGATGTATGTATCACCGGTGGTAATGTATGTATCAACGGTCGTAATTTATGTATCACCGGTGGTAATGTATGTATCAACGGTCGTAATGTATGTATCACCGGTGGTAATGTATGTATCAACGGTCGTAATTTATGTATCACCGGTGGTAATGTATGTATCAACGGTCGTAATGTATGTATCACCGGTGGTAATGTATGTATCAACGGTCGTAATTTATGTATCACCGGTGGTAATGTATGTATCAACGGTCGTAATGTATGTATCACCGGTGGTAATGTATGTATCAACGGTCGTAATTTATGTATCACCGGTGGTAATGTATGTATCAACGGTCGTAATGTATGTATCACCGGTGGTAATGTATGTATCAACGGTCGTAATTTATGTATCACCGGTGGTAATGTATGTATCAACGGTCGTAATGTATGTATCACCGGTGGTAATGTATGTATCAACGGTCGTAATTTATGTATCACCGGTGGTAATGTATGTATCAACGGTCGTAATGTATGTATCACCGGTGGTAATGTATGTGATGTATATCTAAACTCTCAAATTTAATAGATTAATTTCAACCTGAGTCTACGGTGGCCCATATACGCAATGCACGGAAATATTTTTACATGCGCTTCGAAGTTTCGTAGTGCACAACAATCGTTCCCAATGCACAACAATATTTTCACAATGCACAACAATATTTCCCAATGCACAACAATATTTTCACAATGCACAACAATATTTTCTCAGTGCACAACAATATTTTAACAATGCACAACAATATTTTCTCAGTGCACGGCAATATTTTCACAATGCACAACAATATTTCCCAATGCACAACAATATTTTCACAATGCACAACAATATTTTCACAATGCACAACAATATTTTCACAATGCACAACAATATTTTCTCAGTGCACAACAATGTTTTCTCAGTGCACAACAATGTTTTCTCAGTGCACGGATATATTTTTCGATGCACCGATATTTTTCTCGACGAGCCGATATTTTTTCGATTCGCCGACATTTTAGACGATAAAAATTCCTTTTGAGGTATGGAGTACTGAAGACTTATTTTGCAAAGGGCTTCTCTTATCAGAATATACTACAGCTGTTGGCGAAATACCACAACACGAATATTTCCTTGAGAACCTTGCAACAGCGTCTGTCTAATTTAGGATTAAAGAGGTACGGGAAGTTGCAATGGATATCGCTCAGTATGGCATACCCTTCGACTTAAAGGTGTATGCGTCCCCAGAAGAGTTGTTGCCGAAATATTAAGGGAAGTTGATCCAGAAGGTGTAGTGGAGAGAAGGGCTAAGCGTTTGCAAAGGAGGGCCAAATTTTGCGTGGCACGCTGACGGCTATGACATACTTAGCCATACTTAATTAGCCCTCCTTAGCCATCCTTAGCCCTTCTTAGGCCTCCTTAGACATCCTTAGCCCTCCTTAACCATCCTTCCCTCCTTAGCCATCCTTAGCCATCCTTAGCCATCCTTACCCTCCTTAGGCATACTTAGCTCTCCTTAGGCATACTTAGCCCTCCTAAGGAGGCCTGAGGAGGGCTGTAAGTATGCCTAAGGAGGGCTAAGGATGGCTAAGGATGGCTAAGGAGGTCTAAGGATGGCTAAGAATGCCTAAGGAGGGCTAAGGATGGCTAGGTAGGGCTAAGGAGGGCTAAGTATGCCAAGGAGGGCTGAGGATGGCTAAGGAGGGCTAAGTATGCCTAAGGAGGGCTAAGTATGCTTAAGGATGGCTAAGGAGGCCTAAGGAGGGCTAAGAGGCCTAAGAATGGCTAAGGAGGGCTAAGGATGGTTAAGGAGAGCTAAATATGCCTAAAGAGGGCTAAGGATGGCTAAGGATAGCTAAGGATGGCTAAGGAGGGCTAAGTATGCCTAACAAGGGCTAAGTATGCCTAAGGAGGGCTAAGTATGCCCGAGGAGGGCTAAGGAGGCCTAAGGATGGCTAAGGAGGGCTAAGGAGGACTAAGGATGGCTAAGGATGGCTAAGGAGGTCTAAGGATGGCTAATGAGGGCTAAGTATGGCTAAGGATGCCTAAGGAGGGCTACAGTAAGTATGCCTAATGAGGCCTAAGGATGGCTAAGGATGGCTGAGGATGGCTAAGTATGCTTAAGGATGGCTAAGGAGGCCTAAGGAGGGCTAAGAATGGCTAAGGAGCGCTAAGGATGGCTAAGGAGGTCTAAGGATGGCTAAGGAGGCCTAAGGAGGGCTAAGCCCTCCTTGGCATACTTAGCCCTCCTTAGCCCTCCCTAGCCATCCTTGGGCCTCCTTAGCCCTCCTCGGGCATACTTAGCCCTCCTTAGGCATACTTAGCCCTCCTTAGCCCTCCTTAGGCATACTTAGCCCTTGTTAGGCATACTTAGCCATCCTTAGCCCTCCTTAGCCATTCTTAGGCCTCTTAGCCCTCCTTAGGCCTTCTTAGCCATCCTTAGCCATCATTAGCCATCCTTAGCCCTCCTTAGTTAGACATTCTTAGCTATAGCCCTCCTTAAGCATACTTAGCCCTCCTTAGGCATACTTACAGTAGCCCTCCTTAGGCATACTTAGCCCTCCTTAGGCAGCCATCCTTAGGCCTCCTTAGCCCTCCTTAGGCCTCCTTAGCCATCCCTAGCCATCCTTAGGCCTTCTTAGCCATCCTTAGCCCTCCTTAGACATTCTTAGCTATAGCCATCCTTAAGCATACTTAGCCATCCTTAGCCATCCTCAGCCATCCTTAGCCCTCCTTAGGCCTCCTTAGATCTCCTTAGGCCTCCTTAGATCTCCTTAACCATCCTTAGGCATACTTAGCCCTCCTTAGCCATCCTTAGCCCTCCTTGGCATACTTAGCCCTCCTTAGCCATCCTTAGCCCTCCTTAGCCATCCTTACGCCTCCTTAGCCCTCCTCGGGCATACTTAGCCCTCCTTAGGCATACTTAGCCCTTGTTAGGCATACTTAGCCCTCCTTAGCTATCCTTAGCCATCCTTAGCCCTCTTTAGGCATATTTAGCCCTCCTTAACCATCCTTAGCCCTCCTTAGCCATTCTTAGGCCTCTTAGCCCTCCTTAGTATGCCTAAGGAGGGTAAGGATGGCTAAGTATGCCTAAGGATGGCTAAGGAGGGCTAAGGATGGTTAAGGATGGCTAAGGAAGGCTAATTAAGTATGGCTAAGTATGTCATAGCCGTCAGCGTGCCACGCAAAATTTGGCCCTGGGTTCACATACCTCCTTCTTTGCAAACGCTTAGCCCTTCTCTCCACTACACCTTCTGGATCAACTTCCCTTAATATTTCGGCAACAACTCTTCTGGGGACGCATATACCTTTAAGTCGAAGGGTATGCCATACTGAGCGATATCCACCATTGCAACTTCCCGTACCTCTTTAATCCTAAATTAGACAGACGCTGTTGCAAGGTTCTCAAGGAAATATTCGTGTTGTGGTATTTCGCCAACAGCTGTAGTATATTCTGATAAGAGACGCCCTTTGCAAAATAAGTCTTCAGTACTTCGTCCATTCCTCAAAATGAATTTTTATCGTCTAAAATGTCGGCGAATCGAAAAAAATATCGGCTCGTCGAGAAAAATATCGGTGCATCGAAAAATATATCCGTGCACTGAGAAACATTGTTGTGCACTGAGAAAACATTGTTGTGCACTGAGAAAATATTGTTGTGCATTGTGAAAATATTGTTGTGCATTGTGAAAATATTGTTGTGCATTGTGAAAATATTGTTGTGCATTGTGAAAATATTGTTGTGCACTGAGAAAATATTGTTGTGCATTGGGAAAATATTGTTGTGCATTGGGAAATATTGTTGTGCATTGGGAAAATATTGTTGTGCATTGTTGTGCATTGGGAAATATTGTTGTGCATTGTGAAAATATTGTTGTGCATTGGGAACGATTGTTGTGCACTACGAAACTTCGAAGCGCATGTAAAAATATTTCCGTGCATTGCGTATATGGGCCACCGTATGAGTCTGCCAATTTAACGACTCGTTAAAGTTTGTAAGAGTGCATTCTTTCTACTGGCTGATTATTAATTTTTATAATAGGGTCATGATTTAGACCATTAAGTTTATTTTGGAGTTCTAGTGCATCCAAATCATGGCTACAAGCAGTAAGACACGTGTAACTCGGGTGCAAGCATTCACATAGAAGCAGGATAAGTAGGCATATGCTCTATGCTTAAACAGCACAACCCTTGTAACCATGATACTGACTCACAATTTAAAATATTCTTAAAAAATTAATACCTTTTCATCCAAGAACTTTCTCACAATATCATTTTCTATGCCACGTTGTGTTAAAAACTCACCAACCTACGAATACGAATATATACGAATATACGAATACGATTAATAAAAAAGCAACAAAAAACACAGATTTCAATGCTACAAATAAATCTATGCTACAAATAAATATGGTATTGCATCAACTAATACATTGATAAATTTATCTTGAATATATATCAAGCACGAAAATATCAAGCAAGAAAATCAAGGTCCTTTTACCTTTTTCACTTCGTCTTCGTCCGCCATTGTGATTAATTGTATGAGCCCGCAATCCTACGAAATTTATCGCGCAATAATAATTATATTATCGCGCAATAATAATTATATTATCGCGCAATAATAATTATATAATAATTATATTATCGCGCAATAATAATTATATTATCGCGCAATAATAAATTTATCGCGCAATAACAAAATTATCGCGCAATAACAAAATTATCGCGCAATAATAAATTTATCGCGCAATAATGAATTTATCGCGCAATAACAAAATTATCGCGCAATAACAAAATTATCGCGCAATAATGAATTTATCGCGCAATAATATCATCTATTCTGACAATGGCCCTTCCAGGGCTCCGTAGTTTTGTGTATTGCACATACGGGCCACCGTACAACCTTGTTTTTTAGCGGATTTCTCACATGGTTAAAAATGGATTTAAGATCATGCACATTGTACTATAACTTTATAAGTGCCTCCAAAACGCTGGAAATGCCGTTTCAGTGTACCAAAATTCCAAAAAATTCGGGTAGCATACCTCCGGATCTTCCTAATTTGGAGTCCGTCCCCCCACTTTTTGGGATGGATTGACGCCCTTGGAGAAGATCCATCCATTTTTACAGCAGGAAGATCATTCTTACCAAACAGAGACAAAGGTTCCATCAGACAACGCATGCATCGAAACCATGTGTGCCCGAATAGACCATTGGACACCAAAAAAGTACCACAATACATGCGGTAATCATCATTCAATAACCTTCAAGACATTTGGACAATGGACTTTTTAATAATTACAGCTGCAACACAGCATTGTACGTGTTTGCATCATTATCCTTAAGCCAAGGAGAAGACTTTACAATACTAAAGTACCCAGTCATCATCATTCTGTTTTGTTGGTGCACACACTGTCCCCTTACTTGAGAAAGGGACAGATTTTATTTCTCCCATCCTCATGGCCTTGGTCAATTTTGGTCAATTTTCTGAAATAACCGAGGGGATGCCAAGACCTGTTAAAATGAGCATCAAATCTCACTGCATTTCTGTCCTGGCTATTTTCTGGCTCGAATATGAGCTGCACAACAACATCCTCATTATTGCCCAGCATCTGTCTACATACTTTTAAAGCACGTTTGTACTTTTCCTCCCAGTAAGATCCCCTCCCGGCGAACGTTTGGCAGTACAAGTCATCGTCTTCAGTGGGGTTATCCTCTTCGTTGTCTGCAACCGTGTTGTCGTTTGCGTCGTCGTCGAACAGTCTCCGTACGTCCTCAACTGGGTCGTCATTCGCAGGTTCAATAGGTTGAAACAAAACTTTGCCAGGTTTAGAGAAATCAACACAGTTACAAACAACACTTTCTTCTCTATGTACCCTAATATCCAGTTGTGGTATGGTTTCTGATAGGCTTTCATCGCTGTAGGTTCCATTGGAGTTATTACAAGGGAAGGTAGAACTTAAAATCTGGTAATTAAGACAGCAACGTATTGCTGACCCTCCGCCTCCACGAAAAACTATACTATACGGACATCAGTTGGGTAAGTAAAACTACTTATACCATACAACATACATTTATCATACGAGACAAGCACAAAATAATCTAAACAAGACACCCGCTAGGCGTTAACTCGGGCTACTTAATCAGTGGACAAATTAGGGACATATGGTGCGCATATTGCTTGGGTTGGGCGGCTTGCGGGGGGTATGGGTAATGCAATGGCCATGTTAGACAGTTTGAATTAGAAAACACGCTCACTTGTCTTAATTTTTTTATTACTTCATGGGCTGTGGCCAAGTGTAGGTTTCCCTGTTTTTTTTGTTTGTCACTATTTTTGGGGTCGAGACTTGGCCCCAGGCCACATAATAGGATTTGCTGTCTTGCTTGTTTATTACTATTGATATAGTGTATTTGAATTTTGAAACTTAGCATACTCAAATATGTTTCTGGTATATTACCTGCGTATTAGTTGAACCCTATAGCCTGGGGGCCTTCGGTTTGTTTACTATTGATGTAGTTTTCTTTGAATTTTTAAACCTAACATACTCGAATGTTTGTAGTGAAAATCCTTGAAAGTTTGTGACTTGGAGACAGAAATTTCGCAACGGTTATCATAGGGTCGTATAGTTTTCAAAGTGAACCGTTCTAACCTTTGTACCTGATGCCAGCGTACCAAGGGGGCCTTTTTAAAATATCATGCAAATCATTGATGTTTATAAGCATTACCATGTTAAATTCAAGTCCAAAAGTTCAGTTGAAATATTATATATTCAGATCTATTGATCTTAGAGACCAATTGACAATAATTGGTCTTTTGGGGAAGTAATATAAAAATTTGACATGACTATTTGTCTATGATCAATGACAATAATCATGTGATAGTTTTGCTGCCAATTTCTTACTATTTATAATGAAAAACAGAAACAAGTGTACAGTTTTTTTTTGCCCACATTTATTTGCTCAAAAAACTTGCCAACTTCAAGTAATTGTTTTTCTTAGTAGCCATATATTATTGAGAACAATCTAGCTTTGACAGTAATGATATACAGAGTTACTATTGAAATGTTGTCTTTTATACACTGCTATGTTGTAACTCTAATAAACATAATAAAACCAACAAACTCTAAAATCAATTAAACAAATTTCTTAATATCAACCACACCATATTACAGAAGAGGAATTATAGTCTGCCTTATATCTGGGCCTTCTTCTTAAAACCAACAAAACTCAAAAACCTAAAGCAAAAAAACAACAACTAATGTTGCAATAGCAAAAAAGGAGTCAGTCTTCCTTTGTCTTTTTAGTTGGTACTTCTCCTTCTTGTACTGAGACACTGCCATCTAGTGGTGGGAAAAACCCATCATTGTCTGCATCATTACCCATCAGAAATGTTGAAAATAACAACTAACAACTAAAATTTAACTCATTAACGTCCAACACCTTTCCCTTTATGAGTAAAATCGTCTGGCGTTATACAGAGTATAATTGGGCGCATTGCAGGCCAAAGGGTTAAAGACTGAATTTAGGGCAGAAATACTTACACTGGTGTTAGCTTTAAACCACCTATTATCCTCCAGTAGGATCATGCAGCTGTTATTCAAAGTTGCACGTTCTATCAGGAACATGGTTGAGCAGGTTGGGCACGTTATGATATTGCCTTCTACTGAGTCGGGACTAATGGTTTTTCTGCAGCTGAGGCAGGAAAGTGTGCATTGGAACTCTTTCACAGCACGAATGGAAGTGTTCAGAGACACCACATTGCTAGGTCGAGATAGTTGCCTTTTGACATTTCTAACGGCCACGTTGGACATTTGGTCGTCTACTTTGGTTATGGCAGTTTCAAAAGTCGTTGTCAAAGTGAATAGGTTGTTAAACTTCGAGACTACGACATTTTCCAGAGAGAGGACATCCCCTTCATTAAAAATGACGCTTTCTGCTCTTTCTCGCCACGAAACGAGTTCAATATGTCCCGTGCTGTCCGCAAGGGAAACACTTCGTCTTAATTTGTTGTTTGGGAAGAAACCCACTTCACAGGGTTCCTCGATACTCATCACCTTCGCCTTTAATTTCAAAAACTTTTGGCTTTTAATAGCTTCCCCTCTCAGTATTTATGATATACTGAATACTTTTTCTTCTATCTTCAGCTGTGGGACATCAGCTGCTATTTTCGTATCCTGATCGATCAACAACTCTGCGAAATTGCTTTGTCCATACGACTTTTTCAATTTGAACGATTCGATAGCATAGCTTTTGTTCACATCAAACCGAGAAAACAATTCTTCCTGGAAACAGACAGCTCTCAGCGACGAATCAGGACTCTCGTCAGACAGATTTAGTGAGAATATTAGAGCCAGTTCTAGTGGGCTTCAAAGGACTTTTATTCAGTACTGCGCACGTTAATTTCTTGGTTATTTTACGTGGGGACTTTGGCACCGGTTCCGATTTCAATTATTCTATCGTTGTGGTCGTTTCCGTTGATTTTGAGGCCATCCTATAGTGCTTTTGACGCCGATTGTGTCCTTGAAAATTTGAATATGCAAATGTAGCCTACGTGAATTGAAATTTGAAAAAACACAGACTATGAACCAGCGTCGTTAATCGTGTTCTGTGACGTGCTACTATAAGGAATTTATATAGTAGATCATGATTGGTCGTGACCAATTATTTACCATGAAGACAGTTTGTCAGCCGCCTCAACGTATTCTTTATAAACGAGACTATCAAAGAGTTTGCTAATACTTTCAAAGGATGACTGTTTATAGTCGGCATAATTTTGGTTCGAGGATGATCATGCGGGAATCGAATTGTTAATCATACGATATTTCCAGGTAGCCGTCGATTCTGATTTGTAATTGCCATGGCAACAGAACATTTAAAGACAATGTTCGATATATTCAGACCAATTTTTGCTATTTATAGTCTTCTTTAACAACTCCACATGAAAATTCTTTATAAAAGAGAGATGTACGAATGGCAAAACATATGTGACCTTTGTTGACAGTCGCTTGGTTTGATAATGGCAATTATGTTACAATCACAATGCATTCCATCGATTCAAGGTCGTTAAAGCAAAGTTATTTTGGTGGATATTGGAATAACGGTAATTTCTTCAACTTTGGCTGCATGAAATGACAGTTGTTCAATTTGATAATGGCAATGTTACAATCACAATGCGTTCCATCGATTCAAGCATGTCGTTAAAGCAAAGTTATTTTGGTGGATATTGGAATAACGGTAATTTCTTTGACTGCATGAATGGCGAGACTTGAAAATCCATTGAGTTTGTAATCATGATGATATTTTGGCCCAGGCTAGTGATGGGAATAATATGGCCAGTGAAGTTGTCTCTATGCCTTTAGCACTTTACTCCACACTCCAGTGTTAATTTGTCTGCTCTTTCATTATACGATACCAGTTGCATGTCAAAGTCATTTAACTCTTTCCCGACCGGCGCAGTTAAAACGGGTCATTGAAGACCCGCAAAGTCCTCAATCGAAAAACACGGCACACGGTAACGCAAGAATAAAAATTGAAATTCGACAAGCGCCAGGAACATGAAATCCACGCACACGCCAAGTTTGATTTGATTTCATAAACAACTCTGCGATTGGTGGCATTTTGAGTTTTCAAGATGCTACGCGGGCGTGCAAGATGGCCTTTTCTAGAAAAATGTAAATTTTTCAACCTAATTTATGATAATTAATGCTAATTTATATTAACATTCGGGAAATTTAAAAGCACAAGTAAAAGCCGGTTTATTGGGCTTCCAGAAAATGTATAGCTTTCGCAACAGTTATGGTTATTTCAAGAGATATCAATAGAACAACGTGGTCGTTCAATTTTTGATGTTTTTCAGCCGTCGGGAGAGAGTTAATACCAGAGTAATATCTTGGTACAAATCCAACTGTGTGGTCGTAGAGGCCCTTTACTTCAGATGCCAGTGTTAATTGGGTTTGCTGTTTCATTAATACCATATTATTATGTTGATGTTATAAGGTCATTTAATATACACCAGAGTATTAAATTGGTGGTTGGTGCCAAACTCACAACTTCAACGTAGTTGTACAACTCCAATGGCAATGATGCCTTTAACGTGAGTATTGCTGAGGTTTTTCATGATTCTAACAGATCTTTAGTTTTGTCTGAAAATTTGAAATATGAAAGAGAGAGAAAATAAGTGAGTTAAAAAGAAATTAAGCTATATGCATGCATAGGAACTTTGCAATATTGAAGAACAATTACATAGAGATTCAATACATTTTTTACTTTCATTAATTTGTTGTCCCATGGTCCTGGTTGTCCAGGACAAGGTGTTCTTAGTCCTTTTCAGGACAGAGGCACTGAGCATAGGTGCACCATCCCAGGGGTGGGCCATTAGAAATCTTTGGGAGGGGTGAAAAATGTTTCTAAGCATGATTTTTTTCATCCTATGAAAGCTCTGCAGGATTTGTTTTTGGACAAGGGGTCACAGAAATTGTCACCCGCTCCCTGCAAGATTTCCAATGGCGCACCCTTTAATATATTAAATATGGTTTGTGAATATACAATGTAGATGCATCAACGTCTGAGGAAACTATGTACAATAGGTGTAAGATAAACTCAGGGGCGAAACTAGTCCTTTTTCGTTGGGGGGTGTACGGTAAAATTGCCCTGCTAAAATCTTTTGTGCCCTGCAGTGACCGCGTTTTTAGGGGGGTGTGGGGGTTCTGCCCCGGAAAATTTTTAATTCTAGAAGCTCGGAAAGACAATTTGCAGCAATTTGAGCAAACGTTTTCATCTAATTCTACAGCGAGCATATTTCAAATGAATCCAAGCTTTTAATACCTGCAGCTGCCTCTTACCAAGTGCCGCCATTTTTTGCACCCAGTACTGACAGAAGGGTCTGGGAACCAATCTAACACTCGCGTGGCCAATCAGTTCACTGGGCCAATCTCGTTCCCAGAGCCTGCGCAGACTCTGGGAATGAAATTGTCGCCTGGCAAGGGTTTAGGGGTTGGCTAACACTTCAGGCAACGCCCGTTTGTAAAATCTCGTAATGAAGCCCATAGGTAGATTACCTTAAGTAGCTTCTCTCCTAGCCTCTGACTGCACTGCCCTGCAAGATCTCTGATTGTCCATTTGCCCTGCCAATTGGTTTTTTTAGTATTTTGGGGGGTGTCACACCCCCCACACCCCCCCTCGAGTTTCGCCCCTGGATAAACTTGCTTGATAACAATTGCCAGAAAGAATTGCCGGATATAAACTACATGTAATTAATAATTAATATAATATTATATTTCAATTAATATTCCCTAGTTGCAATATTGTACTACGATTTTGATAGCATCATGATCAGAATAATACACATTGACTACATAATTGTCAATTATTTGAAATACTGTGGATCTAACATACACATGGTCTAATAAGCTACCAGAAGATATAAACGTAGGTTTTGTTACAATCTGAGTGTAATTGAGAGATTCCATTAAAGATTTTAGTGGTTGAATTTGATTGTCATTCAAGTAATTAATATTAAAGTCACCAATAATCATGTCAATTGTATAACTATTAAAGATATATCCCAAACAATCTACATATTGTACGATGTTGGAGGCTTGCTTTCGATACAACAAAAGAAAAGTTCTTTTTTCTTGGGATTAACTATTAACCACATCAAATTTTAGTGCATTTAGTGAAGGGAAATATTCATAGTGTTTGATTTCTACAGTATTTCTAGTGCAAAGTGCCATACTTGAATATTTATCAGTATCATGTTCTTGACGGTAGAGTTTGAAAGGACTGAGATTATTTAAAATTTCATTGTCAAAATCCTGAGGTAGTAGTTGGGTTTCAGTAAGAGCTATGTCACTATTGAAAACTCTTGAATCAAATTTAATATCGATACTATGTTTTTTGAGAGATCTTATATTTATAAGTGATATGGTTAAAACATTGAAATTGTCTTGGAGTACAGTTGTTAAATGTGGTACCATACATTCATTTCGTAGTCTTTGGTATTCTTCAAGAACTTTAGGATTTGCTTTAACATGTTTACTCTCAATTTGTCCTAAAATATAGAGATCTTGTAAAGAAGTTGCGGCTTAAGGCAACATAAATTTGTCCATAGTTAAATGCTCTCTGTTTTATTAAGTCAGAACTGATTACAACTTTTTCAAGTGTTAGTCCTTGAACTTTATGTACAGTACATGCCCAAGCAAGTGTAACAGGGAATTGTACTCTCTGTATTTCTGGGGAAGATGCTTTACCTGGTCTTATTTTGATCTTTGCTAATACAGGTTCAATGGGAACTACTTTGTTTTTTCTTGCAAAAGGGCTTCCACAAGTGTTAGTTAAGTCTTTACCAGCATTTGGGTCATCAAATTTGACATAGAGAACAGTTGGTCTTTCAGCATTTTGATTGCCATCAATTTTAAAGACAGTTCCCATTTGTCCATTGATGAGTCTATCTGGAATACTGATATTTGTTGTAAGCATTACTCTAGCACCCTCTTTAATCAGAATTTCATAATCAAGTCCACCTGTTTCAGACCGTCCTCTTGCTAATACTCTATCGATATCTTGTTTCCTTGCATTTGTTGGATATTGATCTTTAGCTTTAAGAATAAATAAGGATCCAGAAAGTTCTTCCAGTTTTCCCTTATGTTTATCAACAGGAGCATTTTCAGCCCAGATATGAAGTGCATCTGATGGATAATTAGGGTCAGATGGGGTTATTGATCTTGATTGGATTATCTGAATGTCATCTTCTGTTTGAGTAGCAGTTCTTATTCTGTTAAGAAGTTCAATAAATGCTTGGTCATTTTTCTGTCTCATGATTTTATCAAGTTCTATCATTTTGAAGACTCTCCATGGGTGGCATAGATTATAAGAATCATTTTTGAAATTGTCAAATACAAATCTTTTACGTATTGGTGGAAGTTGACATAGATCACCTACAACTATAATAGTAATTCCAGCAAATAGCAGAGAACTTGTGGTGCCAAATATTTCTTTTAATCTTTGATGGATATGAAGTAAGGTAGTGTTTCCAACCATAGAAATTTCATCTATTATTATTAGCTTTAGGTCAGATAATGATAGTCTTAATTGTGTTTTCTTTTGGTCTGACATTGCAGGTACATTATCACCACAATTGATAGGAATAGAGCAAGGCCAGTATTTATTGTTGTTCCATCAATGTTGATTGCAGCAACACCTGTTGGTGCCATGAGAAGAACTGTTGGTAATTCAGGGTTAATAGGAGGATGTCTAAACGTTTTAACTGCTGTGTGGTATATTGTTTTAATCAAGTGACTTTTTCCTGCACCGCCACCACCAGTTAAGAAAAGATAGATTGGTTCTATTTCAACAGGTCTTAAGCTGTTCATGTTTTTCATTGTATTCCTACACCATGTAAGAAATGTATCATATGCATGACGTTGCTCCATGTTCAAGGACCTCACAGTTTCACGTAATATATCATCAGAGATCTCTGTTGGTCGGGTGTAAGAAGTAATTGCTCCAGTGGTATGCTGATTAGATTGTGTGGGGTCAAGATGTGATGGTAATTGTTTATTAAATGATTCGTGTGGGATCGAGTCATCTTGCACTTCACCTTGCAAATCTGCATTTTCTTGATCATTAATGGAATCATATGAATGAATATTGCCCTGATTAGATTTTAGCACTTCAAGTGCCTCACTAACAGCATCTGAGTCAGGTTCAAAAATTGCTCTGTTGTGCTCAACAATAGCTTGGACATCAGGTTCATAGAACTTTGATGTATACGTTTGATCTGAAGCCATCAGATTATTTTCATCTCGCCATGGGTAATAGAGCATAAGTAAATGGTGAAAATAAGATTCTGGTTCTTTTCTTTTGTTTGCTGTATGATACCTTAATACAGCCTTAACTTTTCTACATTCCATATGTTCATTGGTGTTTATTAATTTTATTTTTTTGGGAAGACATTGTGTTGTATCAGTTATTGTACTTTGTGATTCAATCACATCATCTGTAAGAACATCAGGTTGGGAATCTTTTGTCTCACTACAATCCATTTTATAATCTTTATAGTAATATGCAGCAAATTCTGCCAGACATAAGTTTTCAACAACAGGAACTGATGTCGGTCTAATGCTGTAACGCTGAATTATATCAGTACTATCATCATCTAGTTCATTAAGCTCTTCTTGTGTCTTAGCAACACGCACTCTCTTTTCTGGAAAATCTGTACTAACAAAAACTGTTTTGGGAAATATTTTCCTCAACCAAAGCTCAGGCATTGATCTGGAGACACATTCTTGTGAACTTACTTCCAATTTTTTTTAGACCATCTCTAATATTCATGTTAGCAGCTTTTGCTTCTTTTGCTGCATTTGTAATAGCTTGAGAACATTCAGTTTCATCTTTAGTAAAATATGAGCAGACATATGTTATGCATTTGTAGTGATTGAATACAGGTTGTAAGTCAACATTTGCTGCAAAGCCTTTAATACCAGCAACAAAATAGTTGTTAATAAAACAACTGTCTACAGGTCTTTTAAGATGCAACTCAAAATCAGAATCTGGTGAAATTGATAGAGCCCAGTAATATTCATCCTCAGTGATACCTATTGATTTTAGAATATCTGCTTCATTTAATGTTGCTATATAATCTGGCTTTGATGGGTTTAACACTTCATTTATTTTCTGTTTGACTGAGGTTAGAATATGTGTTCGCCGGTCAAGAATATTACTCTTGATTTCCTCATCTAGGTCTGTACCAAGAGGTTCTGCTATTATTGTCCTTTTTGTAAAAAATTGACCAAAATTAAATCTACAACTAATATTTTTGTATTTTCTGCAGGTTTTAGAATGATTATGCTTTTGGTAAGTTTTAACGAACTCATGTAACTCTGGTTCTGTTTCACTATCTGGCAGGTAGGCTTGGACATGCTTATCTATAAACTCTACAAAACCTTCTTTGTTGTCAGCTGTAAGTTTGGGGCAGTCAGAAGTCCATATCAATGCATGTAAGTGAGGAGACCCTCTCATTTGGAATTCAATGCGGAGTGCATAATATATTATTTTACCTATTGGGTTTTTACGGCTAAGGAGAAGTTCAGTGAAAAAGGTTTCAACTCTATGTTGAAAATGCTTTGCAACAACAACAGGATTAAGGTTTAGCATTGTAAGACAAAGCTTCAATCTGGTCTTCAGTTATGTTTTTTTCCTTGTGTTTTAGCTATAATCTGAAACAGCTCAGACCATCTCAGATCAGCACATGATAATGTCATAAACCATGTTGGAATCCCAAGTTGTTTTTACCATGGCTACTACTTCATACATGAATTTTTGCCAGTACGGTGGTGTGCCTGGAATTTGCCTTAAAAATAAATATGCCTGATCTTGACAAATTAAACCTTTTAATTTATTTACATCTGATTTTATTTGTGATGCAGTAACACATTGTCCTTGTATCTTTTTTAAGGCTATATTAATACTGTCAGATACCTTTTTTTGTTCTGTTATAAATTGTGCAAAGAAAATATATTCTGGATTCATTGCAAACCTTCCACTATAATGTAAAAGTCGAGCATTAAAGTACTTTACTGGTGACAATTTAATCATTCTATCATCTGTGTAGCCAAATTGTCCTTTTGGAAACAATGCTGGAAATGCAAGCTCTTCACATTTTTTGTCAGTCATTATTGATACAGGATGTCGATTTTCTCCAGGTGCAATATTGTACACTTCATTCCCTAATGAACAACCTTTATTATTTTGTGTTGCAACAGGATAATCTGGTAATACAGACTGCAAACAGGTCTCATTAGTTGCTTGTCTATACTCGTTCAATGGGTCATCTCTTTCTTCAGTATCCTCATTATTGGTTAATATGTCTTGCTCGCAGGTATCGGTTGAAGAATTTTCATTTTTATCAAAATTTGTGCCCAAAGCATCCTCATCTCCTAAATTTTGAAGATTTGCACTGATATTGTTTATATCAATTGTTATATTATTATACAATGGATTATTTAACTTTAGCCAGTTAAGAGCATCAAGTATGAACTGTGGGCGCACTGCTTGAAAATACACATGACCTCTGAATTCAAGTTTACGTTTAAGTTTCAGCATTATTATACCTGATCTTTCAGGTGGCCGTGGTAAAACCTTACATGTCTGATCACATTCAACAGGCACATTACATATGGCTCCCTTGACTTTTCTTTGCTGTCCTTTTGGCATCACTATCTTTTCAAAAACTATTTGCTGTGCAATAAGAATTTGCTCAAGTTTTTCTAAAGATGAAAGTTCAGCTGGTATTTTGTCAACATACATGTTATATATTGCCTGGCAGGGTATTTTGCCTTTTAATATCTTTGAATGACAGGTTTTACAAATGTATTCTTTATCATCAAATGACTTTACATTAGTGAAGAGAGCACCATTGGCATTAGTGTATTTATATTTTTGTAATAGTATGACTGATTTTCTGTAGAGTAATCGGTTGCAAACAGAACATATATAATAAGGACCTTCTTTTATTTTATTTTGGAACCTAGAAATACAATTGTCCAAATCATGCAACAAGGGGTTGTTTTTCTTTGTTGTTCTACTGGTAGCTATTGTTTGAATGAGCTCTTTCTTTTTCATAGGATTCATTGATTTATATTTTTCTGAATTTGTTTCAAGGAACTCTTTCTTTTTCACAGGAACCATTGATTTATATTTTTCTGAATATGTTTCAAGGAGCTCTTTCTTTTTCATAGGATCCATTGATTTATATTTTTCTGAATATGTTTCAAGGAACTCTTTCTTTTTCATAGGATTCATTGATTTATATTTTTCTGAATTTGTTTCAAGGAGCTCTTTCTTTTTCATAGGATCCGTTGATTTATATTTTTCTGAATTTGTTTCAAGGAGCTCTTTCTTTTTCATAGGGTCCATTGATTTGTAGTATAACGCAGATTTCTCTGACCTCTTTTTTTTCATAACAGGTTCCAAATTTGCATACATTTACGTTTGTTCTCTTTACGTCTGTCAGCTAATAAGCTTTTTTGTGTGGTAGACTTATGCTTTCTTATGACTTTTTGCCTTTCTGATTTTGTTAATGGACATGAACACGAGATAAATTGAATGTTGTATTGTATTTCTTCACATTTAAATTTTTGTGTAACAATATTGCAAAATTTATTAATAACAGAAGAATCAGTAAATTTTTCAAATAAATTAATTGTTTGCCTTTCATCGGATGCGACTAAAAAATATTTTGTTGTTTTTTGTTTTGTATTGTCCACATGTTGAAAAATGCAACTTAGACAATAGGTTGAAAGCCAAAGCAAAAATCCTGAATTTTCTGTAGTGTTGTCCAAAATTAACTTCTCAAGGGCATATTTACTAGAAACAGAATTAGAAGACAATGTACCCTGGTGTCTTGCATTAAATACTACATCAACATCAGCACCACATATATTTATGTGTGGCATATAATCAGTTGTAAACTCTTTTTCATCATTCAAGGTTTCCTGGTAACACAACTTGGCATGCTCTGCAATAGCACTCAATGTAAGATCATTCCAGTAATTACATGCAGTAATAGTAGAAAAGCAGACAGAATAGAAGCACATTATTATACAACATTGTCCATAAGAATTAAAATTGTCATTAAATGTCTCATCACATGCTGAAGAACAGGAACTTAAGTTTGATTCAGATGTGTTGGTATGTATATAATTTGTAATTTGTGTCAATTGTGCAACAGTAATTTTAACACCTTTGAGCTCAAATAAAACATCAGGTTTGTGTAAGGTTTTGAAGTATTCAATTAAGTTATTGATTGAATTTACTTCTAATAATACACATGTGCCACGACCATCGGCCATACCAAATGAATCTCTAGCATGAGAATCAAATATTTTTAGTACATTGTACGAAGTTGTATAAATAGCTATGGTA
The DNA here is from genome assembly GCA_035772405.1 of Chrysogorgia sp. JL179-B06. Classification (NCBI taxonomy): domain Eukaryota; kingdom Metazoa; phylum Cnidaria; class Anthozoa; order Scleralcyonacea; family Chrysogorgiidae; genus Chrysogorgia; species Chrysogorgia sp. JL179-B06. The sequence continues at coordinate 1,705,783 of JAYKKM010000281.1, read as the reverse complement.
CTACATCCAATTGTTAACAGAAATGAAATATAACCTTCTTGTATCAAAGTTTGTAAAGCACAATCTAAGGGCATGACATATGGTATGTTTTCATTCAAAGTAGTATTATGCAAACTACCACTGTAGCACTGTGACCATTGTAGGTAATTCTGTCAGTAATAAATAAGATTGCCTTGACAATCTTGATAATGCAGAATATAATTCATTGCCAACGTTCATAATTTGAACCAGGTGCTCTGGGTGACTTATTGTGTAAGTTACTGACTTGTTTCTGAAGTTATGTATCAAAGCACACAAACTCATGGCTACACACTGCTGTCCTGCATTAGGACCAAATACATCAACATTACCTTGACTATAAGGTGCCTGAATAGTTTTACTGGGGTCAATAAAAGTAGGACCAGGATTTTTCTCAATGTCTGTACTAAGATTAAACGTGCAGAAATTAATTCTGTGGTTTAAGTTCTTGTAAGTACAAGTTCCTGCTTCAGAATTATTTTGATCTAATGGTTTTGTACATGACTTGTATCTCTTTTTATTATTTTTTAAATAAGATGCAGAAGTTTTCAATGAAGCAGTTCTTGTTCTACGTCGATTTGAAGCTTTCTGTAGACATTTTGTTTGTTTTATAGTTTGGGGTAAATACCTTACTTGATCATTTACAAGCCTTTTACGTTCACGGCTAAATGCATAAAGAAAACAATGAATTCGAGAAGACCTGGGTACATTTCTTTTAATGTGCTTTTTAACCAGTTTACGTAATTTTCTGCTTTTTTTTCAAAAGGCGAGAAAGTTTTTTACCTGGGATTCTGCTAGGCTCTCGATCACGTCGACTAACATGGCGCTTGTACTTTACTTCAATCGCAATAAATTTATCGTAACGAGATCTACATTCCTTTGTAATAACTTTTACAGATAGCTGGGAACATTTTTGGTTCTCAAGTGAAATAGGGTTATCCGATTGGAACGTGCTTTCCGATTTATTACACAAAACCTGGACAGTTGGTTGTGCCGAGTTGGTAATTATTGGGCCGAGTTGACTGTAAAGCGATAATATAATATACACACTTGATGAAAATATAAAGTTAAACTCTTTAATCGCATCGACTATATTTTGCCTGACATTCGTAACACAATAAACAAATATACGTCTGGTAAAAATAAAACAAATCACAAGTATTACAGTTACCTCAACACATTTAATGTATGCCACTTGCAAGTTCACTTCGTCAACGTTCTTTGTGCTTCTATTTACAGCATTTGAGCAATCAGAGTTTTCATATAACATTGTTTTCAACATAATATTCGTGTTTGGTTTAGTACGTTTGGCATTCATATAGATAGTTTTGGCATTCATTTGTAACTTGGCATTCATATTTTGTAACTTGGCATTCATTTGTAACTTGGCATACATTGTAAGTTCATTGAGATCACAGACCAACCCGGTTCGAAATCGCTCGTCATCTTTTAGTGCAGGTCTACTGTGATCGGCGTGTGTATTTGTAAGCATTATGAGCGTATATAAAACCACGATACTTGCCAGCGACATCTTGTTCAAACAACCACGGAAAGCAGCGACGAAGAAAACACGCGTGAAGATTAAATATATGCAGTAGTTTCAGTTTCGCAAAGGTGAAAAGCCTGGTACGAGGCAAAAAAAGTTTGGGGATCACTTGACTGCACATGTGTAGTAATCCCACATTCATAGTCTCGCTCACTAGTCTACAAATTTAGTCAACAATGATGCAATAATTGCCATTTCACGACGACGACAAAATAAAAATAAAATAATAAACAGAGCCCTTTCTAAGACTTGTGCTCTCCCCCCAGGGGGGGGAGGCCCGAGTAATTATACTTTTATTCACCTCAAAATCACAACAGGTTAACACTTGTATACAAACGGGATATTTCATTTGGCGCAGAACAACATCCCAACCATCAACGCAATAGATTATAGCAACTCTTCTTTCCCTCAGTTTGCCGACAAAACTAAAGTGAATTAGACCAACGTAATGCAAAAACACTTTGCCCCGTTTATTATATAATTACTTATATAATTACGGGAATCCTCTTCGATACAGTAAACCGCCAAGATTTCTTCGTTCTTCAACGCACTTGATTCGCTCTGCACTACTTCCATGTCCTACACTACTTCCATGTCCTACACCTCTGGCAGCTCATGAATAATAACGACCCCACACGTGCTGCGGTCGATAATACGGGTTGTGCGCAATACATTATGCTTTATACCTCATCTGCCTACATCGTAAAATATTGGGCTGCCATATGCTAATAGAGACAGGTGATTGGTAGATTATATGTGAGGGTATAATAATGCCTTTGAAGTAGGCTAATGCGATATTGAAAAATATCGATATATCGAAATTTGTTTTCAATAATATCGGCGATATCGAATATCGAAACAAATACGATCGGTGCACGCACGGTAAGCGCAGGCGCATGTAAAAAAAAAACGCAAAAAAGTTAAAACGTTAAAGGTTTTAAGCATGGAATGTTCAATCCACAGAGAGTAATTTTTTACAATTCTATAAAGTAATTTTTTGCATTCTATAAAGAGAAATTTACAAATTTTCAGCAAGAAACACCAACATTTGCTTTGTTTGGCTTAAGTAGGACTCGTTTATCGACATTTTAGAGACTTGAGTTGATTGAACGTTAACGAAATTAGTTTGATTACTTCACAACAGAACTGCAGCCTGTGTAGCCGGCGCAATGGGGCTGGGTGGTGCAGGGGGGGGGAGGGGGTCGGGGAGGCGAGGGAGCGCCTGCAGTGGTGCTATTGTTTCGGCGTTTTCTCCGTTCACTGAGAACGGAAAATTCCTATTGGCTGAGAGGTTGTTGATTAACGTTGGTACTTGGTAATAGAAAATATACTTTTCAAGGGGATATGTTACTTGAATTTTTAGAGAATTCATTGGTTCCAACTTTTTTTTTAAAGAAGAACACCTAATCGCTCTGCACCAGCTTTTCCCTGGAAAAGATTTAGTGGCCGTTTTACCAACTGGTTTCGGGAAAAGCGAGAAATTGGGTCAAGAAGGAATTGGGGAGCAAATTTATAGAATACCTGTCCACTTTTGAAACCGCATTTAAAGGCAGAAATACAAACCAGGTTGCTCTAAAATCTCTCTAAATATAATGTTGAAGGTTTATATTGTGTGTACTTGTTGATTGTATATGACCCTTATTTATATATATGCAAATAGTAACGTGGACGGGTATTCTATAAAATGAATTACCAACCATTACAGTTGATTTAGGAATATTATATTCAGGACGACAGCCAGCGACTATCGAAATGTCTCTGACACAAATCAAAGTGGAACGACTACTATTCTACAAAGAGAATCTCTCTTTATATGAACGAAGAAAATATTTGAAGTTATGATCAGTTTAAAGCATGTATATTGAGCGAAGTTACGCATTTAAACAAACTGACATCTTTACGCCTGACTGTGGATGACGAAAATATTGAAGTGGACCTGTCGTCTACCTATTTCAATTTAATAATTTACTGTTTTCTATTAATTACTACTCGGGGGCGTAAAACGCTGAAACAATAGCACCACTGCAGGCGCTCCCTCGCCTCCCCGTCCCCCCCCCCCCCGCATTTCGCAGCCCTTCCCAAACCCCCCAGCCCCATTGCGCCGGCTACGCAGGCTACAGAACTGCGGGATTAGAAAGAGGCGTGATATTCTGATACTTTGTTTTTAAACCTGGCCTACGCGTAACTGCTAAACTGCATAAGTTTAAATCTAATTCAATGCCGCCATTCAATTGATTCAAATCATTAAGAGCACGTCCTTTGTCTTGTAGTGTTACCAAGCCGAGACTTTTAGTTTGAGAAATACATTAACTAATTCGAATTAGCATAATTATACTTTGTTTACATCGCTATTTCAGTTGTCTTCCTACGCTTATTTCTCGTTTATGGGAGGCATTGGTCTTTTGTTTTGCGGGACTGGCGCTACGTGTTTTTAAACGCAATAACATCTCGTCACCTCAATTAGCGTATGCTGTTCTCTACTTTACGACAATAACTGCCGAAATTATTTTTAAAAAATCCACTTGGGTGTTTAGTGAAGTTAAAACTTTCGATATTTTCGATATGCGTAAAATTGAATATCGCTTATAGATATTTTTAAAATATCGATATTTTTAAAATATCGATATTTATCGAAAATATCGACATATCGCATTAGCCTACCTAGAAGTACATATGTCATATTGACAGGAACAGACTAGTGCCCAGTTCTTTATATTTATAAACGCAGCCTCATTCCTTTGAAATCGACTGTTTGACTCGAAAATTATGCCTGTGCCAGTGTGAAATAGCTTTGGAGGGGGTGAGGTAATTTTTTATCTACATAGTTAAACAGGAGGGTTGTTTTTTCTTTAAAAATAAATGTGGGGGGTGCAAATTTTAGACTTTTTTTTAAAAAACGACCGCCCCCCCTGAGACGTAATAAACGATCAGTGCATTATGTATGAAAATACATTTTCCCTAATATTTTTAAAACGAAGCAAAAGCTTTCGGCTTGGCCATCACCATTATGAAGTTGATGAGGGAGTTTGATAGTGAAGTAATAGAATTATATATATGTCATTGACTGAGCGAGAGGTCCGTACAGGATGATACTGCACGGTAGAGTTCTTTTTTCGCTTGTTTATGGACCGAGCGGTAGGTGCGGTAAGCTCAGTCAATAAGCTATTTATTATATGGCAAAAACAGAAATTCAAATTGGTTCTTAAATGATATTTAATAAAACAGAATTTGTTTACAAAAATTCAACATTTTCAATAAAGCCGGTAAATGCCTAACAGCGAAGGAAGCCCGCTAAAAAAATTGTTCTCTAAAATGTTATTGGATACCAAGAAAAAAAGAACAAAATGTTCAAACATGTTTTTTATTTATTCGTCTTCGCTGTCACTGGATTCATTGATAAACAGCCGGCGCCCCTTGTGGATGCATTCACTTTTCAAAGGCGTTTGAGGAACAGGGTCGCTCAAAACCTGGATATTGAAAGAGCAGTTTTCAAACGTAGCCCCATGAAAAATACCAGCTTCTACATTTTTTGTGATGCTTTGGTTTGGTTTGTGTTGGATATCTACTGCCGAACTCATGGTGAAACTTGAGCTGACAGTTGATGACTTGGTGTTTTCCGTGCGACTTAGTGCAAACGACATCTTTCGCTGGTGTTGGGTTGACGCTGATTTGTATGCATGGAGACTTTTCAGGTTGTGATGACCACTTAACTGAGCTACAAAGGTACATCTGAATCTAGAAGCCTTGAGACACAGGTTTTGCAAACGGAATGATTGGTAACTCGTCCAGGAAGACCAGAGTTTTGAGCAGCTCAGAAACACTTGCCATATAATAAATATATATATATACATATATATACATATATATATACACATATACACACACACACACACACACACACATACACGAATAATTGGACGATTAAACAGAGGAATTAGTTAACTAGGAAAGCGTTCGACTAGTTCGGTGCTTGGCCTGTCAAGTAGATAAAGTATTCGCCAGTCGGAAATAATATAATATCAAAAATAAAACGAGAACAGCTTACACGGTATATTTGTATAAGCTTCTAAAAGGAAGATAAGGCCTTACTGAAGAGAAAGACGGTCTTCCTTGCTCAGAAAGCCAAACAAAATAGCGCGTAAGGATAAGCGCACGCTGGTACTAGACACGGGGACAATTACTTGTAGAACACGAGACCCCGGTTTTCGCAGCTTCAACCGACAAAAATCCAACAAGGGTTCTGAAGAGAACCAGAGATCTGCCTGTTTTAGCAAACCAGTAGTTGTACTCAAGCAGTGTTACTAGGTTAACAACCTAGAGCATGGATCCACCACAACCAGCACAGTGAACGCTCCTCGAACCTGGAGAATTGGTGATAGATCAAGTGTAAACTTAACAAAATATATTAAGCTGAGAAAAAAACAGACCTACCCTTGATCTCATTTTGGGATTAAGCCTTCGCTCTGCGTGCCATGAAATGACCGCTCGCGTGCAATGAAGGCGTGCCTGGCTTCTTTCTGTTTTGCTACCCTAGCGTTCTAGGCTTGAAGCCCGAATTGAGAATGGTTTAAAACTATAAGAGGCTTCAAGATTATCTACCTTCCTAAGAAGGCTCACTTGCTGTGTCTCAAAGAAAAAACTATGTAGGCACCTACCAGGAAAAGGACTTAAAAGTATGTGGGTTCAGTATGGGGTTGCCTCGACCATACCAGTATCGCCACGGAGACGTGACGACTGGTTCCTATAAAGTTGGACTTTCCTGACGGCCGAGGCCTCTAAAACGTAACATGGATGGTAAATTTCTAGGTTAAAAAGGATAAATTCTAAAATCTGCATTAAAAACTACACTAACTACGCTTACAACGTAGGGAATTCAACTCAGACGGAAAATAAAGACTTCCATCAGAACATACAGAACCAAGAACCCCACCAGCTAACCATTCCGTCTCAAAATATGTAATACGGAGGGGGCGCTGTTGAATTCTTGAAATAAAGCGGAAAGATGACTTTGCTCGTTCCAAATAATAATTGGGGTCCGGTGTAAGTCCTTCGAAACAAAAAACGGTTTTTGCGCCAACCATACTTGGTGACGAAGCAGACCAAGGAGCGCAACCATACCGGCTGGCACCTGGTCATTTCTAGTGTAGCTGAACAAGAGGTTCAATGATGGGCATGGGAGCGTTAAACGCACCTGCCCCAACAACTTATATACCAATCGATCAGCTTGGCAGTGAAAGGACAATGGGAAAATAGATGCTCTGGTGTTTCTGGTTGACCACAATGACAATCAGGATTGATGCCAGGGATACCAAAACGAATTAGTCGATCCGCAGTAGGCAGGACTCCATGCGCAACAAGCCACGAAGTATCCAGCGCCAAGTGGTCGAATTTTAACAGGTTTAAATTATGCCACACGGTGGACCATTCAACGCAGGGAGACCGCAGCACACAACGATGGATTGTTGTAACAGCGTTACGAAGACTGCGATACGCGATTCTGGCAGTGAGGTCCTCCAACGGAATGCACGGTACTTGATGTCGAGGTAACAACCATTTACCTTGGATGTACTTTGGTTTGGCTTCTATCCATGATGTTATCACTCCTTGATAGAACAGAGGAAGTTTGTGCAGAGTGGCTGGATCGATCGTTGTAAACTGAAATACACGGTTCACTGGCTCGGCTAATAGAGCCCGACGCAGAAAGAAGTGAAAAAAGTTCTTCCAACAATGGTCAGGACCGAGTAAAAAACGCTTCACCCAGAGAAGCCACAAAGAAGATTGTTTGGTAAGATCGACGACCCCAAGTCCACCCATACCTTGGGAGGTTATAGCAAGGGGGTTATTGCTGATTATTATTTCCAGTTATTAAGAGCATTATACAATAGTCTCAATCCTCTTACAACAATATATTCATAAAGTTACTTATAAATTTAATTTACATTTCATTATAAAATTAAAAACTTCAAAAAAGGTCTTACAATATCAGTGCTAGAGAGGGGAGGAGCCATAAGTGCTGTCCCCCTTTTTCCATAGTGAAGACATCATTTTAGTTATATCAGATATAATACATAGAAATATAATGGCCAAAAGGAGGTTTCCAATATATAGAAATGTTCAGCATCATATGGTTTGGGTTAACACAACTTTCTAATTCTCCAAACTCTTTGTATTAGGCCATGAGTAATTTCCTATTTAAAAAAAGTCTACCACTAACTAGTAACTGAAATAGTCGTGTCCTTGATTCCTACATTTTTAGCTACTATACATCCCTGATCAGTACATATAATTATATTGACAATATCCTTGTATTGACAAATGTTAATCAAATATAAATACTGCTTTGTAAAACATACTTCAGAACATTCTGAAATCTAAACTGCTTATTTATAAACACATTTACCAATTGGTAAATGTGTTTATAAATAAGCAGTTTAGATTTCAGAACGTTCTGAACTTATTACCATTCACCATGGTTTACAAAGCGGTATTTAAATTTGTCACCAGAACAAAATCATTGTTCTATTACTTAAAACAAAACATTTCTTGTCAAGGTCACACAGTACCAATACACTGATGACTTACCGTTTGAGATACACTCTTCATTTCTCTACTGCATTGGTGTGGAATATGAGCAGTGGAGACATCAGATAAGAAGTTAAGGCATGGAATGTTATTGGAAATGATTCGTCCCACCAATGTTACATAGTTTTCCCGCTGTTTTCCATGGTCCTGGATGGTTGGTAAACACTTTCCATTTTCCATTCCTAGCACACCAGTCTCTGCTGTTTGTCACTTAAATGGTTGCCATGTACGTGGTTTTCGGTGCTCATAGAAGTAACAGTGTTTATCTATGTTTTGATGTTCCTCAGTCATGTGGTGCACTTCCTGACGATAATCCAGATTGTCAAATGTTATTTTCCTGCCATTGTCTGGTTCAATTATCTGCTGCTGGAGTTGCTTGTGGCTCTGTATGTTGGCTCACATGACTTTCCTGTTGCTGTGTAAGCAAGGTGCCCATGTCCACTCCATGGTTGGAATCAGCAGATGTTGTGGATGTTCCTTTTTCTTTCTGTTTTTGTGCCATGTATTTTCCTTGTTGAAGGACAGCATCTCTGACACTCTTGGTGTGATTCTCACCAAATTCATCCAACTTCTTATATAAATATTTATGACTTGTAGTCAATCGCAGGGACACAGTCGTGCAACTGTTGACTAAAAGTAAAATATAGGATGTAGAGGAGAATTTAAAGTAATTATATCACATTGAATAATACTGAAATATTTTTATAACAAAAAAAGATTCTGACATGGAAGACTAAAAAGTTACCTACCAGCCAGTTGGAGTGATAAAGGAAAATAGTTATCACAAGTTGTACTGCAATCATGAATTTTGATCTATTCCACAAACAAACTGCAGCTGTCATTGCTGTTCCAGCGTGTAGGACTTCATTCTGGGGTGCTATGGATCTGCTCCTGCTGTTAACACTAGCTGCTGATAACATCGAATGAAAAAAGTGGTGCTTTCTCCCTAAGTTCATCGTAGAACATTTCCATTGTGAACGACAGAAGACTTTCCTTATCAGTCTTTCTCAAGCAGCTAGGATTTTTTTGGAGCAGAGTTGTGTGCATTCTTTGTCAATATCCCTTGACATAAGTTCTATCAAATTCTTCTTGATTGCTGCATTTTCCATGCAGCATTGGCTATTTGTTTGTAAGTTCCCCTCACAAGCATTTTACCTAAAGACTCCAAATCTTCAGGAAGTTTTCTCTTTGTTTTTGGAAGGCCACTTTACTTTCACAGAGACGTCCCTTAGGCTGTTCATTTAAAGTTACAGGTGAAAGAGGCCATTGGGGAATAGCTACATGACGAACGGGTGAGGAAGTACAGCGAGGCAATATCGTTGATTCTTCGCGAATTTTCTTGGCAAGTGTATCATCCTGGATATCATAGGCAGGTCTTTTCAGTTGTGGCTGAACATGTTCTACGCTTACCCTGTGTAAACTCTTTAAAGAACTGTTAATGCTACCGAGTGTTTCTTCAGCTTTTGAATGCAACCACGACAGATGAATCTACTCGTATGCGTCACGTTAAATTCTAAAGTTTTCAGCTCCGAAAGAACATCAAACTGTCCGTGTCCTTCCACTAAAAATCTCTCATGATCCTTTTCAATCTTTCGAAAACATAAATTACACGCGTGATTTACGCTTTCAGACTGAGTAGTTGCCATGAAGGTTTGACCTATTCAACATTTGCATATGCCAGCAGAATTTCCGCCATGTTGATACTTGATATTATTATTCCGCGGGAGACTGATCGAGTTTGACCAATCATATTGCGGATAAGAACGGACCAAGAGTAATAGCCAATCACAGGAAATTATAAATAATCGTGCAAAACGCAGGGGGTCGGAACACGAATTTGGTCGCTGATCCGCAGACGGACTATATCGGGTTTCAAAAGGCCGGATGCGACGCAGGCTATAGCCCTCAAAAATAGCACAGCATATCAAGAAACAAAATGCAGATTCGTTTTGTTGTGCAAAGGATTTGGCCAAAACTGTGTGGCAGCCACATTTACAGTTGGAAGGCTGATTAGGAATGCTGGACACCCAGACAACGTTTGGGTAAGGAGTGTGCTTATAATTTTCCAGTTTTATTTGTAGAGGAAAATAATTGTTAGGTCAGTGCAAATACTTTGTAAATACAATAAATTCAATTAATAGAGACTTTACACATTTTTAACAATTGTAGCTGGGTTCTTGAACTCGATCGCGAGTCCAGTGTACCACCCCCCTCCCCAAAAAAGTATCCAGATTATCTAATTATTTACTTATGATGATGTTCCACACAGCAGTTGGTTACCTCCACTTAGGAACATTAAGTGGACTCTGCTTGGAATGCCTTCTCAAGTGTGAGGACCAGCAAACTCAGTGATTTGCCAATACATTTGGTTTCTGAGTAAACCATTCAAAGTGAGGGTGACAAAATATAATTGATTAAATAAAACAATATTGAATACTTTCAAATTGAAACAAGAGTGAAATAAATCTCCTACAATTTAAACAATTGTAAAAAATAACGAGATTTGGCATTTGCGTTTTACCAAACCACTAGTGGGTCATTGACATAAAATTGGCGATTAACTGCTTTAATTATTTGGCTGAAGTTTCATATAAGTACCCCGAATTCAAAACATAATCCTAACCAAAACCTTATCCTAACCCTAACTCTTACGATAATGCTTTATTCTAGAAATAACAGCTGATCTTAAATTCAAAGTTTACTACTACTAGTCTACGGTGATGTCATTTCAGGATTTGTATGAAACTTCACTCAATTATTTAGGGATGTTTTCCTCCACTCTTTTGTAAACAGAAATCGAAAGAAAAACAACAAACTTGTTTAATAAGATGAACGTCATGTAAAAGATTCCGACATTACGGCCCACTCTGCCTTGCCATCAAAATGAATCTTTATAAAATTCTCCCATAGGAAAAAATACAGCAAAGCCTGTCAAGGACGACTGGAGTTGTGATGATCGATGATCCAGACATCAGCAAGCCTTTTAGTGAATTCCTTCTTCAGGTTCAAGGAAGACTGGTGTCTGGGTCAAATAAGGAGGGGATGAGTGCACCAAGAACAGCTGCTCTTTTATCCACACTCTCCAGAGTTGGCAAGGTTAATGAATATTATACAGTGTAAGAGTGTATCTTTTAAATGCAGCTAACAACCTAACATCACAGGTGGCAGGCCAAACTACTAGTAATTTTGAGTGAACATGATAGGAAAGCTGCATGTCTTCTTAAAGGACATTTTCCATCCCCACCATACTCATGTGCAAGTTCCTCATTCATTTTAGTGAATATGGCCAGATCATAGTCAGACTCAGCACTATAATTAAATTACAAATAAAAAACAATGTGGCATTCAACTCCAGCCATATATGCCCCTTAAGCTGGATTTCGATTAAGCAAATATAGTCGTGCGAACAACTTATTCCTTTTGTTTTAAGAACGCTTGTGTGCAAGTAAGTAGAAAACCATTTAACTTGTACAATAGCAAAGTCATCCGTGCGACTATATTCGCTTAATCCAAATCCACCTTTACTAACCGAGTTTGAGAGTGGTAAAATAAGTTATGGACCAAGTTTTCACCACTTTGATTTATGGCCCAAGAGGGCAAATGAGGATCTGTTACTTATAAGTACGGTCCTTTTAAAATTACAATACCTTTCATTGACTTGCAACTGATATTGTTCTTCTCCTTTGGCAATTGTTCTGTAGAATATATTTTACAAAGAGCTATTATTGTTTATTATGATATTGACAAGTAAAGCCATGCAGCTAATAACTGTAACCATGCTGTATTATTTACATATGGAGCAGTTCGCCTTCCCATCATCGCCATATCACACTCCATATAAAATACTATTCATTTTACGCACTTAAAACAAATAGCTTTCTCTAAAAAACAGTCCAAGCAAAGCAATATCCATATTAAATTACACTGTACAATTTTGGACACAGCGAGTACCTCCACCAGTTTGTCTAATGCGTCTTTGAGTGTTAAAGAAGAGACCTTCAACGACAGAGTGTCCATCTTGTTTCGATAGATCTTTGAGGGTTGCTTGATCTGAATGATCCATTTCATTCTGTGTTAATTTCAATGATGCATTTCATTTGCTGAATGATGCATTTCATTCAGCTTCTTGTGTAAGGCCTTGTTCTCCTCAACTACATTGTTGAGTAAAACATATTGATCACTTAAGGAAACCTCAGCCATGATTATTTAATATTATGCAAATTCACGATCAATGATCCAGAAACGATTCTTCTCTGTCCGCTCACGACAATGTCACAGCTCCCTCTTTGTTCTATTTTAAATTTTGGGCGCCAAAAGCAAATATTGATCGGAAAATGTTTTGGGGGGTGGGACGGTAGCTAAATTATCAAGCATTTATATTATTTACCTAAGGGTGGAGGCATAGAAAATACAGTAAATTATCAAGCGTTTTTACCTAGGGGTGGAGGCATAGAGAATTAAGCAGCTGCGCCTGCGATTATAAGCCTGTGAGGCCCCGCATAAATTTGGCGTAAACAATTATTTGATTCATAAGCTCATAACTTACAAGCCTTGTAATTGTTCCTTTGGTTCTCGTCTGCAACGTATTCCTACTTTTAAATCTTTTAAAGAGAGAAAGTGAAAAGCAAGTACAAGAGGAAAGAAAAGGCGATGGCACAAGAACGGACTGAAGAACGAAATCGTTACAGACTAAGTAGAAACCAAGCTACATATTAATGAAGAAAGTGGCAATCTGAACGTTCCTTAGCGCAAAATCAGTGTGTGTGTGTAAGTAAACATTTTAACATCTTTGAAACACTAGATTTGACAGACGTATGTTACGAGATGTTTTCTTTGTCTAGAAATTTGAAACGTGGCTAATAATCTTATTGATTTTAATATTTTCTTATATAGTAGATTTTAATATAGAATTATTGCTGCTCAACCACATAACTGCAAGATAAAGTATATTATATTTTTCTTAGAAATCCATATTATGGTTTTCCCTGCTGAAAACACTAATATATTATTAAGAGTAATGTTGACATACACTTGATAATAATTATGTTCATGAGGAAAAGTGTATTGGTGAAATTATATCTAAGAGAACTTATTCTTTTCTACAAATTGTTTTTTATTAATCATTATGCCCAATTATAGGCAAACCCATGATATCCAAAGAAAAAACTCGAGTGCCCTGCTGCAAGAAACAATCCTTGGTGAAGGAAGATTTGGTTGCTGCAAAAAGATGGAATACAGAGGAAAAGCAGTTGCTGTAAAATTCTACAAGAATTCAACCCCAAGGGAAGTTAAAAAAGAAGCTGCACTAATTAATGCAGAGCTGCCAAGTTGAGATGACAAAAAAAACTGGAGGTTTCTGGGTGAGGGTCCAGGGGTGGGAGCCCATTTTTAAATGTGTGCGAAAGGTGTGGGAAGGGAAGTTTTGTGCCTCTCGCAGTTCAGGTGACCGTGAGGTACTAGGTCTTAGTCGTCTTCTGCACGATCTTTTTTGGTATACGCGAGGTTGGACGAAATGAGAAATTGTTACGATCGGACATGTCTGTATGATGAAATACATCATGGAACTGCTAACCCCAAAACAACTTAGATCCTAACCCCCTGCCTAATGGGTTTTCTAATACAAACCTTAATACTAATAAAAGGATCGTCCAAACGACGACTCAGACTTACTTATCAGTACCTCACGGTCACCTCAACTGTGAGTGTACCATCTAGCCATGACCCTTCCATATTGCCATTTTGCTTGAATACCGTGAGATTTTTTAGATCTCCCGTGAGACCTGGCAGCTCTGTTAATGATTTGATCATCTAGGTATAGTATAGTATATTATATAATTATATGTATAGTAACTGAAATTAACACATACCTCACAGGTGAAGTGCTTTTTATGGTTCCTCTATCTCAAAATACCATCACTATTCACCTCTGAGCAAAACAAAATGGAGGCCAATTTTGTTTTCTTCAATGAAGAAAGAGATATTGTTGTTAAAACAAGGTTGTTGTAGTAAAATAATGAGAAAATTAGGTAGAACAGTGTCCACAGGTTTGTTTTCTTAATCTTTTATAACCATGAATACAGTACATCCAAAAGTTGTCAAAACTGTTTTTCTTGGCAACACTTGAGTACACAAAGTTACCTTATCTGGAATGAAAATATTTATAATACAAAAAAGGATCTAAAGGGTCTTTGATTGAATTAAAGATATTAGCAGTACATCAACAAACATGTACATTCATTCACTGTCCATTTAAATTTCTGTTAGGTCTGCCTTATGTTTTTGGAATTTGTACAAATGAAAAAAACTTATTTATTGGTGCAGGAATTTTATGTAATTGATGAAGATCAAGGGACTGGTTTACATCTTACCTTAAATACAGATAATTTCACGTGAAAATCGAAAATGAGTTTTCATCCAAAGCACCCATAAAATCAGGTGTACCGCAAGGGTCAATTTTCGGGCCCTTGTTATTTATTATTCATATGAATGAACTTCCCTTGCACCTGAATGAAACCCAAATAAATCTGTACGTGGATGATGCTACACAGTATGTATAGGATGTTCAGTACAAATTGTACAAGAAAAACTCAGTATCTTCGGCGCTCATTTCGCAAAATCAACTACAACACTAACTTTATTGAATGGAACGACAATATCAACGAGACCAACAGCAGTACAACCATAGTAACAGCAACAATACCATACATTAAAGGTACATCAGAAACTATTGCACATACTAACGTATTTCACTGACTAACATGAAAGACAAAGAACAGCCTCAAAAGACAGGGTGCATTTTACAATGTTTAAAAATTGGCAGTTGCACTTCATTTACCTGAAGGGAAAAGCTCAGGCATTCTTGACTTCCGTTCTTTGAAATGCTTTATTGCATCGGCTTTGGGGGTCTTATCTGCAAATTGACGTGAAAACGGCTTTGGAGTTTTTGCTTGGTAAAACTCTTACTTTTCAGTCATACTGAATAGCAGTTCCCTTATGTTGTAAACATAACAAAACACAAGAAACAATTAAACTAAACTAGCAACTCCCTTCCGTTGATACTTTTAAGTGCAATGTTATCGTTTAGAAAGTAAAATATAAAACAAATTCAAAATTTTTTTACATTAAATTATAATAGCATACCATACATGGATTGCTCAGCAACCTCCCTCATAACTTCCCCACCATTCTTAAACTTTGGATGTTATGTTGACATATGTTTTTCCATCCTTACTTTTTTCCTTTTGTCCTCACATTTTCATTGCAATATAAGCTTGCTAGTACATATAAAACCAAAAAATTATCACCATTACTAACTTAATAATATTGAATTTTTGACTATGGTACACACAAATGAAAATAATTATTAAAAATTCTAATAAATTTACCTGCAGAAGGGGCCTTGCCATGAGAAGCATGTCATTTTTGGATCTCCACAAGGGCAAAGCTTTTTGACATCATTCAAAAGGCTTTCTTCTTCATTATGATATCATGAAGCCTATCGTATTCAGTTATGCCTATATATAGAAGTAACCTGTCTTTATCCATCTTTAAGATATATATATATAGTTGAAGTTAAGAGACTCGACAGTTCCCTAACAAAAAAGTCTAGGCTTGTCTATAGGCAACCTATAAGATCCTATAGAGAACCTATCGGCTTCTATAGGAAATTGGAACATTTTCTATAGGTGCCTATAGACTTTTTCTGTAAGGGTTTTGATTAGACATATTTATTACTAGTTAGTTTCGTGCCACACATATAGGTGTGGTACTCTTCAGATAAAATAGTCTAATGACTAAGGAGTTATAAGTGTGTAGAACAGGTGTCCGTTTGTTTTTTGAATTTTAAATTTAACCGTTTTTATGTAATCTAACACTTATCTTACTTGATCGTTGTATAAACTTCTCCACTTGAAATGAATCTGATTAAGCAGTTGTCAAAAAGAACAAGTACAGGTCCTGGAAGGCTTATTATAAGTAATAGAAGTGGCCGCAAAAATATCTGATGGAAAACTATGTATCGTATTTAAAATCATCTGTTACAAAGTTCATGAGAAGGAATTTGTTAGCATGTCTACATGAGGACACAAGTTCGTTACGTTTGTTCAGGGTGGCCAGTGTAGGTTTACAAATGATGAAATATTTCTCCCACAGACATAAATTGCATCTATTTGATGTGTTGCTGTAGGGTTTAGCTTGCTTTAGGATTCTCCATTTAATGTTAAAGTCAACTTTATTATATTTTAGTTCCCAGACCTGTTTACTCAGTTCAGTGCAAAGTTTATTTTATCGATTCTTAAATTTTCGGTAATGCCGACATATAGGTTTGCTTTGTTGTCATTGGTGGTAATCGTAGCTTGGTACACCACTGATTTAGTGAGGCAGTGACCATACTGACCAAGCATAGGGCATTTCTCACGTTTTCTGCAGTTGCATTCTTTAGGTTTGTTATGGTCAGTCTTTTTGAACAGAGTGGTCTTGTTATGCCCGTCGATAGACTGTTTGATGTTGCTCATGCAACTGTAGCAGAATTTTATAGTATTGCAGTTCTTATGAAAAATATGTGGCTCTTCGGAAATTCATGATCAAATGTGCTGACTGCCAGGACACTTATATTTACACTTATGGAAACCTAAAAATCAGATTAGCTGAACACAAATGAGCCACTAGAAACGGTGATAGGACTAATCACATAGCTGAACACCACATACAAATAAAACACTATTGACTGGGACTTGGCTGAATGTATTGTCTTTAACACAAACTACAAACAGCGACTTACATTAGAAAGTTGGTGTACCAACTTGGAACATAAACCACTTAACAGATCACAACAATTACCAACAGCATACAAAAGACTTCTTCACAAGCATCAACAAACAATAAACCTACCGACAAACAATACACCCATGCTTAACACATGATGCAACACCCACTCACATTGATTATGACACAAACAACCGATGACGAACAATATTGGCCCACGCTTGAAGCAACACCCATTCACACTAATTATGACAAAGAAACGATGACGTAATGAACCATACGTATATATAGGCAAACCCTGACAAACACGCTTTACTTAACTGGAGATAACCGACAATCTTTCTCAAGACTACAACCTGGACGATCAACTCCACACAATGATACTCCTAGGTTTACTATATTAGTTCACTTTGTTCATGCCTAATATGCTCTGATTTGTATATTATAGGTGATTGTGTGTGGACACTGTGCTGAAGCTCACCATGTAATAAGCACTCAGGAGTACAGATGCTGCAAGGAGATAATTGAAGTGACTGGTAATTTTACCTTTATTTGCGAATTGCTTTGACGAATACAACTGTTCTTTGTGAAGGTGGACTACTTTTAAGGAATAAAAAATGGAGCAGAAAACAAGTACGTTTAAAATGCACCTTAATAAACATTTTAAAAATTCGTTTTAGATTTCTCAGAGCTGTATAATATCGGTATTTGCATTGCACGACAAGATGCAAAAGCTCTAAAGAGAGGGCCATATAATAAATATTTTTTAACTAACATCTGTGATAATATAAATATAATACACTGTAGCTGATATCAGATTTACTATAAATATCTAATCAGCTTGGCTCCCCTTACAAAAAAAGTCTATACACTTAATTTTTCTTAAAAACCTTCGAAGATTATAGGAATTTTCATATTTCGAAGACGTCATGTTATTTTGATCATAATATATAGGAATCCTACAGGAAATTGGAAGATTTTCTATAGGTTTTCTATAGAATTCCTATAGGTTTTCTATAAAAATCCTTTAATTTTCTATAGAATTCCAATTGGTATTCATAGGAATCATATAGGTTTTCTTTAGGAATCCAGGTTCATATCAGCAATTTCTGTGGACCTATAGAAAACCTTAGGCTGCGTTTACACCACAGCAAATGGATTCGTATTTTTTACTGCCATGAAGATGCAAAACAATGTGAATCCGGTTACTTTTGCTCTTGTGTAAATGCAGCCTTACTTTCTCCATAGAAATGTTTATAGAAACTTATACAAATCTCAATTAAAGGTGGTCTACAGCGGATTCTGCGCATGCGCCAAGTGTGGTCCCCACCGGAAATCGGTTTTGTTGATCTCGGTACTTGAATAGGAAGATGGCCGACTCACAACCTTCGACATCGAATCCTAAATCCTCAAGTGCTGCAAGTCGAAAACAATACTTCGCGAAAAGAGATGCTTCTAAAGTTTATTTACTTGACGCATTGGAGAGGGAGGACTGTGAGAGATGATGAAAAGTTTAAAAATGACAAGGAAGTAGCGGAATTTCTCCTAAATTTATACGCTGCTAATAAATCCTCAAGGGGATCGAGTAATCAACTGTGGTAAGCATTTAACTCAGATACGAAAACGTTTGATTATCTAAATATTTTTCATGTTCTTTGTATGTTCTGATTACAAAACTTTCTGCAACATTTTCTGAACTGTTTAGCCATGTAGAAACCCAGACAGAGGAAACAATAATGGAATCATTGTCTGGCGGGGCGACAAGTCCTCAAAATAGACTCATTTTCCCTTCACCGAGTGAGTACAATTATTAAATACCATCATTTCGCAGCGAAGGATAGGAAACATTAAATAATGAATAACGTAATTAAATTTATTTTATATGACTTTCTTTGTGTAGTTGGTTCATCTACACCAGCTGGGCCTTCTGCTATTACTTCAACTCGCCGAAGATTGTTGGGTTGTGGCGATAGCTCGCCACTATTTTCAAAGTCACCAAGGTTTGTTTTATCTAAATCATCTAACTACACTGATTTCATGACTTTGACAATGCATTACGTATTGTTATTTATATATTATGGTTTATAACTGATGCATTACTGTATATCACCATAATTGTTTGGTTTTTCACTAATTCCTTACCACTGTTACACATTTAGTTTGTTATAGGCTCACATTCCAGCTGTTGGTTGTTGGTTGTTTTGCTTTAATTAGCACATTAGAAATTCAAAGTTGTCAAGTTTTCCAACTCTTTTGGCTACTCTCTTAAATGTGTGTTCACATGTAACACTTTTAGATTATCTATGTCTGACTCTCCTTTGGAAAAAACATCCTTGGAGGATGACGTATTCAATACAACAATTGATGGAGACAGCCTGAGGATGCCGAAGGAGGTTCTGGAAGCACGTCATCAACAGGCTACACTTCCACTGTGGAAGTAGTGACACCGGAAGAAGCCATTAAGATGGAAAAGTGTATAGTTTTTACAGACACTCTCATGTCGTTGATAGCATCTCTTCATGGGAGTGTTTGTAAACTGCCTGGTTGCAATCGTTTGGTGGAATATCGCAAGACTTATGCTGGAACATGTCTTGTGGTATCCTGGCAGTGTAATGTCGGTCATGTTGGCGGAAGGTTGGCAGCTCAACCATCTTGTGAGAAGATTAGAGCAGGCAATCTTTTGCTTGCTTCTGCTTTATTGTTGTCCGGAAACTCATTTACAAAAGTAGGGATGATGTTCAAATTTTGTATCTGCAGTACTTTTCACAGACACTGTTCAATCAGTATCAGAATTTGTTCATCGCCCCTGCAGTAAATGAGTTTTGGCAACAACATAAGCAGCAACTCTGGGTGGAAAGCACAGGAAAAGATGTAATACTAAGTGGGGATGGAAGAAATGACTCCCCTGGCCACTCAGCACAGTACTGCACATATAGCCTGGCAGATATGAGCAACAGTGCAATTCTCCAAATGAATGTTGTGGATGTAAGGGAAGCTTTGGGAAAAAGAAACAATATGGAGAGGGATGGAGAAGCTGCTCACATCACCAATGGTTTTGAAGGAGGTAGTGACTGATGGTCATCTTGAAATTGCAGCATTGATGAGTAAGTAATAAGTATCCATGAAGTGTTCAATTTTATCAATGGAATCATAGATAATAGAAGGGAGAGAAGGATTGGAAACTTAATTGTATCACAGTGGAAGTCATTGTTCTATGTTTTTGTCTAGGTTTATGCAAAGATGGATCCTTCATCTGTATGCAACTCATTGTATTTTCTGCATAATAAGGCAGTCATCCAATGACAAAGTTTTGGTTTAATCGCTCATCCGTGCTGTTTAACAATAATAAAAATGGCTGCTATTGGACAATTGCTTTAATACTGAACATCATACGCAGTGCCTCGTATGATGATGAAGCGACCCT
Organism: Chrysogorgia sp. JL179-B06; assembly: GCA_035772405.1. NCBI lineage: Eukaryota > Metazoa > Cnidaria > Anthozoa > Scleralcyonacea > Chrysogorgiidae > Chrysogorgia > Chrysogorgia sp. JL179-B06. Next base: position 1,685,450 of record JAYKKM010000281.1, on the reverse strand, counting down.
GTATTCGAATAAACCTAGTCAACATACATAGATAATGAGTTCTATTGTGCTTAAATTGAGTTTCCAATCCTTCTTCCTTCCATTATCTATGACTGTATCAGTGGTCAAGTTAACCTATTTCTGCTGAGACCTGCTTGATTTACTCACATTTTGTATAATGTTACCAAATTTAGAAAGAGATGACAAGTACAAAAATGTCAAGCATCAGAATGATGTTTGGCATGGAGGAAAGGGAATAGCCAAGAAAATAAATGCTGTAAGTTTTTTATTAGCCCATGGCTATTATGCTGTATTTTGTTTAAAAATAAATAACACCTTGTTTACATATCCTACATATGTCTGTCATTACATAAATAATCACTGCATTATATTGATTGTTTAGGCTGCCAAAACCAAAGCAAATGAGGACCTGGCATTTTGGGCACCATCAATTAGGAACCATTTCTGGTATTGTTCCAAAAACTGCGATGATGCCAAAGATATAAAGGCAAGAATGCAATGTTTAACTTTTTGTTATCGCTGGCATTGCAGTATTTTAATATAGCCTTATGGGTGCCACGGCTGGCGCGTTGCTTCTCACCACTAAGGTTAAGTTAAATTAACTGTGCTTGTTTAACAGGATAAATGGATTGGTGTGTTACACCATGTTGTTGATGAGCATGAGTGGATCATCGAAGAACGCAACAATGGAGGAAAATGTGCTCATGGTGCATTAAGTGAGGAAGAACGCAAGAAGCCATGGTTGAAGAAGGAATCCCCAGCACACAGCATTAACAAAAATTGTTATGGATACACGGTTCCTCAACACTCTTGGATACTACACCAACTTCAGGTATTGATGTTATAAATTTAACTATTAATGCTACCTTTATTCAATTATCAATCTATTTACATGTATTTACTGTTTAATATAAATACTGTATATAAGCCCCCCCCAAATATATATATATAAGCCCCCCCTATGTATATATATATATATATAAGCCCACCAATTTACTAACACTCTGGCCATTTTGAATATAAGCCCCCCCCCATATATAAACCCATGGGCTTATACTTGGACAAGAAAATAAAATTGAAAAATGTTTAATATGTTTGTTTTCTTATGATTGTTATGTTATCATACCTTATGTTATGATATGATTGTTATGTTATCATACCTTATGTTATGATTGTTATGTTATCATACCTTACCGGTATGCAGGCCTGAATATAATATTTTGGAGCTCGCCGGACACGATGTCCGGCCACGAGTAAATCGGCCGGACAAGACCACTTTTCTGTCGGACACAGTTTGTTAATTTTATCCCGAATCGTTTTAGCATGACACTAAATAATTTTGCCGTTATGTGATGCAGTGTGATAAATGTTGTACATTAATAGCCTTGTCGCCAATACAGCGAACAACGCTGTTAGATCTCACTTTGAATCGCCATCTTTGTGTGATTAACGATCATAAAGCGGTTACTGGTCATGACTGCGCTAAATTGCAGAATACCTGTCCACTTTCGCTATTTGTATCTGTTGACAGTTAGTAAAAGGGTCAAATTACGGAAAGTTTATCATATACAATTGCTTCGTTCTATTTTAAAACCCCATTTAATTATTATTATTATTATTATTGAAATGACATTCCCAATCAGGTTTTTCAATGCCAATTTACAGAAAGTTTAAGTAAAAGCTAAATAACATTTTAAAATCCTAATACATCAAAATTGAATTACAATGTTAATACTAACTAATTAAAACTATATTAAATAAATCTTGTTAGACTGAGTACTTTATCTCATAAGATCTGATTTCAAACTCGTTTTAAAATTGTTCAAGTCAGTAATACTCTTTAATATTTCATCTAACTCATTCCACAATTTTGTTCCTGTAAATTTAAACGTTCTTTGACCAGCAGCTGTACGACATAGAACACACAATATAAACCTTCGACATTATATTTAAAGGGCTTTTAGAGCAACCTGGTTTGTATTTCTGCCTTTAAATGCGGTTTCAAAAGTGGACGGGTATTCTATAATTGCTCCCATGACTGTGTTGACTGCGCATGGAATTCACACAATGCGTGATACGTGGGAAAAATCATTTTGAGCCACATGTCAGGTGTACGTGGTCGATAAATATCAAAGTAGCTGGATTGTTATATAAACGCTTAACTTATACTGGGAGGCAAAATTTGGTCTATAAGTGTTCGAGTCGGCCGGACATTGATGTCCGGCAGCAGCTCCAAGCTGCCGGTCACAAGACAAATTAACGCCCGGCGGTAAGAATAAGATTCAGGCCTGCCGGTATGTTATGATTGTTATGTTATCTTAGAATAAATGTTATCACTAACACAAAATCTCGTCCGAATATAAGCCCCCCCGTATATAAGCACCCTGCCCCACGTATAAGCCCACCAAAAATGCTTACAAATGAATATAAGCCCAGGACTTATGTTTGGAGGTATACAGTACTATTGTTAGATTGTATAATTGATCTTTTCAATCAATTTCTCTGGGCACACTGGCTTCTTAGAGTCTTTTCACAACCATATTTTAATGTATGCCCCCAAACGCCACTCTTACACGTGAGTATATGCATATTACTATGCATTTCATTTTTGGATCATATTATTTAATTGTTTATTTTGGAAAGTTTAAAATTAAACCATTTACTGATATTATCATGTACATGTACTGGTTATTTCTATTTTTCATATTTGAATTTAATGCAATATTTTTATTTTATATACAGATTTATTGGATATCGGTTGAGAAACCAACTCGCAGCTCTGGATTTTAACAATCACAGAGGAAGAGAAACGGCTGCTACAGCTGATGGTCGACCAAGGTAACAACTATACAAACCATTTACACCAAGGGATCTCTGTGTAGCAAGTAAACTCATCTGGCATTAGATGTAGTAAAATATACAATTGATGAGGTATTTCATCAATGGTATATATAGACTGTATATACATGTACATGTACTATATATATTTTATGCAATTCTATAATTTATTTCCTTACTAGGATGCAAAGGAAGTTCAGCAAGAGAACTCAAAGGTGGTGCCCTGTCAAAGTTTTAAAACCAAAAGAATATAAATACATCCCTGGATTAATTGTAAAGGTGTTTGAAACGAGAGCCAGTGCTGAGGGAAATGTAAATACACGAATTGGTCTCACAAGTGAAGATCCAAGGAGAATCGCACCCAATATTGCTGCCATTCCTCCCCCCTCAGTACAAGCACTAGTAGAAGCCCACAAATCGAGGTTTTAATAAAAAATAATGATTGAAGAAAAAATGTAACATATTGTATATAAAAATATTAATTATAATCTTGCAGGCATAGATATAAGAGGTATAGATTGCTGACTTGGCTCTCCAGGCATGACATCAATTGGATGTCCAAAATGACAGCTCAACCTGGTAAAAAAGAGCGCAGGAAGCTTTTTCACTAATGACGAACCCTAGTTGACCAATGAAAATTTGCTAAATTGTCGATATTTCGCTATTGACTCGCTATTGATTGTATTGAATATTGTGACTTGCCCTGTTGTAGCCATTGTGTTTTTGCTTGGTTGAGCTGCCATCTTGACTCCTCAGTGTTGACACGCGTCCACAACAACATCAGCAATCTATACCTCCTATATCTATGCTTGCAGGCCTATACCCAGTGTGTAACATATTGTATATAAAAATATTAATTATAATCTTGCAGGCCTATACCAAGTGTATAGACCATTTGGTGAAGGGTAGCGAGCACGTACAGCAACTACGCAACAACTGGGTACAACTCTCCTGTTGCCCCTTCCCAAATGACCATGTTGCCATAATACATACTGTCTATATGCTGCATGTCGAAAAGTTTCATTATTTCGAACATTGTTCAAAACCAGTACATCCTCTCTATCGCATAGCGATGTCTAAAACATTGCCATCGATAATTTGCTGTTGGAAAAGTGGAGTTCTCGATATGCAGGGGCGTCTTGTTCTGCTGCAGCATTTGTTTTCCTCCTGAGTGGGCATAGGTGTGCAGTGTCCACATTGACACCATTCAGGAAGATTGTCTGGCAGGGGATTAGGTTGTTGAGGACCACCATCTCCACCAGCAATTTCCCCATTTACCAAATCGGCAAATGCTGCTGGTTGTCTGCGAAGAAGCTCTAACGCAAGCCTTCTCAGTATCCCAACATTTAGACCTTCAACTAGGTTCTGAAATATGGAAGAGTTTATCATTAGTGAAGACATTCAAAAATGGTCTGAGATATTAGAGTTATCTTGATTGTTACAATGGTATGTAATCAATCAATAAACTGCTTCAAACAAGACTTCAAATTATTGTTTTTATGGGAATCCCTTTGATTAAGGTACAGTAGGTAACTCGGATAAATTGGGCTTGTGGTCTAATTAACACCAAAGTGAGACTTGGTAGTGTCACGTAAACTTGCATAAGCCCCATAAAACCAAAAGTATATCAATTGGTTACATTATTCTTGCGATATTCACTCCCAAGACTATATGGTGAACCATGAACCCCTACCATCTCATCAGTTTGTTTTAAATGTCCCTTCAAACTGTTGGAAAAAATTAATTTATCAATAATTTTTCTTACCACCAACTGTTCTTCATGATCAACCTGGTTCTGAGCAGCATTCTCTTCTTGAACCAGTTGACCGCGACCTCTTCCTCTCCCACGTCCTCCTCTTGCACCTGCTGCTTGTCCTCTAGCTCTCCCTCTGGCACGTCCTCTGGCACGTTCTCTTCCTCTTTCTTGATCTCCTTCTTGCACAGAGAAATCGGAATCCTAGAACAGTAGAGGGTAAACGAATGATGCCAAATATTCGTATTGTGGGCAAGAGGCGGCATAAATTTAAATTGTCGCTGAAATATCAATATATAGTATCAAATATCTTTAGTTCTCTGTAATTTAGACTGGAATCTTTGTAAATTAATGACGCTGGAAAGAAATAAACAACGATGTCTTCACAAGCGCACAAGATAGCGATTTTTGCGTGGATTGCCCACGGCTCCCTGATAACTCAGACAAGAAGGACCGCGGATGACACAAATAAAAATTGTGGCGCACTACAAACATTCCAGTCTGTAGTTTAGAAATAAATTACATATATTTGTATGATTTGTCCGGAGCGGATTCAAAGCTTTATGAAACAGAGTTTGAACATACAATAGAAAATTAATAAACTTACCGTCGTATCACTGTCGCTTTCTTGAACTCTTCTGTTGTTCATACACATACCGAAGTCTTCGCCGTGACACGCGCTCGAACAAAAGTTATTCATACTTCTGCATGGACAAAAATTTCTACCTTTTTCCCCGAAGACAGTGGCCGCGACATGTGCATGTAGTTCTATTATCTACGTTAGGCAATGACGCGACCTGCTCTATTTGACTTATTTCCAGATCTTCAAGCACGTCAGCCATGACGGTAAAAATAACTCGTGCACTTTATGTGAAGGGTCAATACTTCATGTTGTGCAATTTATGTGGATCAAAACAAACATGTGAACAAGCCCACGCACATGCGCAGAATCCGCTGTAGACCACCTTTAAGGGCGAATTCGTAAGGAGTAAAATTCAGAGATCTGTCGGTGAAGGAATGAAGAGGTGTGGTAAAAGTCGTTGCCAGATTTGTAAATTTGTCAGAGGGAAGAAGCTTTCATAATAATTTGAGTAATGGAGAGTTTTATGTTAAGGGTGCTGTTTATCTTATTAAGTGTAAGAACTGTTGTAAACAATATTTTGGAAGCACAGTCACATTGTTTAAAAATGCGTTTTAACAATCACAAAAGTAGCCTAATGAGGTATGGGAAGGGTCAAAGGGGAATACCAGCAGAGCATTTCTATGCGTATTTCTTTGAAGATGGTCATAGTTATGATAATTTATCAGACAGATGTAAGTAAACCTGTGGAAAGAGGATTTTGTGCGTACAAACTTAATTCATTCGTTCTGCATGGAATCAACTTAAACGATTTTACTTAATTAGAATTTACTGCGGATTCAGGTTGAGTGTTTAATGACGTGCTCATGTGGTCATTCCAACGCGCGAACGTAGGCGTTGTCAAGTGTCAAATGGAACGTTCGTTCGTTTGTTCGATTTGATTTGTTCGACCGCTAAGGTGGAAATGTGTAAATATTAAAACCATCAAAGTGGCGGCAATCATTCAAAACTTATCTTCAATAAATTCGTATTTTGTCACTCAATAAACCGAGTATTTCGTGTTGTATTTTTAAAAGCCTGACAGAAATACATATTTTTTAATAATATTATCTATAATAGGTACTTTATATTATTTATACTTCATGGCCAACGGTTTTTGAAAATGTGGCGCGTAAACGAACATGGTCGATTATTTGCTCCCGGAAAACCTCTATCAGAAGATTTGAGACTATTGATAGTAAGCAAGATTATTGGTGCCGGAGGTGATCCAGAGACAGGAATTGCCGGCGATCTCCACTACATAGAATTTTTAAAACGACATTTTTTAAAATCACATATAATGAAATACTGCAACAACTGTACGAATTTGGGGACTTACCTTACGGCACGACTTCGATGACGGCGTTGTCCGAAGCAGTTCAACACAGATTTCCTAGTGGAAAATAATTTAGCTATAAAAAGTTGAATGTTGTAGCACAAGAAAGGTTCACTATTCAAAATATGGCTTACACACAACTTTTCGTAGAATACTTGAACAGCAAGGACCCATATACATTAACGTTTTTTGACGAATGTGGTCTGAAGCTACCACAACACAACAGTACATTTTCTTGCATTTTTCGAAGAAGCGTTTCACTCGATTAATGTTCGAACTGGACAACCCGTGTTAGAGCCTGGCTCAGTTATTGTTATGGACAACTGCGCAACCCACCACAACGCAGGAGGCAGAGTTTTAAGAGAATTCTTAAATGATATTGACATTGAGTTGGTGTATATGCCAGCATATTCTCCTGATTTTAATCCTGCGGAGTATGTGTTCGGAAAGATGCGTACATTAATGAAATATAGATTTGGGGACATCACTAAATTAACAATTGCTGAATGTATTGCTCACATGTTCCCTTCACTCGAATTCATAACTCCAGGTGACATGCGAGGATTTTTTGAATATACGGGCTATATTCAAGTTCAGTAAATGACATGCAGTAATTTATAATTTTTATACAACTGGATCTAGATTTCAATTAAAGTTTTATTTTATAACAACAATTCAACAGCTTGCATGCTCAGTATAAACTTGTATATATACACTGGACCGATGGCGCAGGCGACAACATCACACAAAACAATGGTTTGGTTTTCTTATAAATGATTTACCACATTAAAGTGTATAAGTTACAATCTGAAACTAAAGAAATTAAAAGACAATTACGACTATATGTTTACAAAGCTAAATGAGAATTAAAATCACAAGAAAAACTTCTAGAAGACTTATATTTGTCCAAACCACAGTTAAAACTGACATTAAAACCTTTTAAATCCTTAACTTTAACGTTTAAATCCTTACTTTACTTTTACAATTCTTCCAATATGTTGGCCTCGTGTTTGTCCTTAATATCGCGGGCGTCATTTATTTTCACGTCCGTACTTCGTGTTACTATTTTATAACTCAACGTAACATTCCCCCCGGCAATGGGAGAATTCCCATTTCTTTCTTCATTCATCCTCGTAACCTTCGGCGGGATATATGACAGCAATCTTGCAAATAGGATGCGAATAAACTCCCTTGCTCGTTCTTACGACAATGTTTCTAACAAAACCATCTTGTGCAGGAAAGACTTGAATCACCATACCAGTTTCCCATTTCCCTCTTATTGCGTTTGGATCTGCCACGACTACATAGTCATTCACTCGGACGTTTCGCGATTCGGTATTCCACTTCTTTCTTGGAACCAGTTGTGGTAACACATCTCTCGACCACTTTCTCCAGAAGGCTTTGACAATTCGTTGGCAAAATTCAAATCTATGGCGTGGGTTTTTCGTCTGACGAAATGGACCTTGGGGGACAGCATTCGTTGCTCTACCAAGCAGGATATCGTTAGGACATAAATAGGAACCATCATCGGGATCTGTTGGAATGCGACCAATGGGTCTTTGGTTGACTAAATTTGCTATCTCTAACAGGCAGGTATATAACTCGAAGAGCACGAGAACCGCATCACCAATAGATTTCTTCAGAGCTATTTTGACAGTTTTTACCATGGCTTTGGTGCAACCATTCTGATGGGGAGCGAGGGGCGTAGTGAATTGCCACTTTAATCCACGATCAGCGCAGAACTCTTTCAGTTGGCTTAAATCCCATCCTTTGATCATGAGCCGCAACTCGTTTATAGCTCCTACCATTTGAGTGCCATTATCAGACAGGATTAACTTAGGATAACCACGATATGAGAAGAAACGTCGTAATACTTGCAGAAGTTCCATGGCACTCGCATCGACAGCAAGTTCACAGTGGATCGCTCGAGTATTTAGACATGTAAATATGACACCATAATGCTTGCTTGTCGTGTTACGACCGACTTTCACTTTCAAAGGCCCGAAATAATCCAATGACGAGTAGAGGAACGGTGGGGTATGTGGCTGTAGGCGGCACTTGGGCAAATTCGCCATTAACTGCGTTTCCGCTTTCGCTTCGAATTCTCGGCAAACCGTGCAACGACTCTTGATAACCTTCGCAATTCTGTGGGCTTTAATAACCCAATACTTCTTTCTTGTCTTGGCCACCGTCGCTGCAACACCGTTATGACCAACTTCGTGAGCATCACGTACGATTAGCTTCGATATATGGTGTTCATATGGCAATAAAACCGGTCGTTCACTGTCATACGAAATAAGACACGGATCTACACAACTTCCAACTCGAATTAACTTCTTGTCATCGACGTACGGCGAGAGTGTCTTGAACTCTCCATTCTTTAATCCTTGAGAAAGGCTTGATTGTGCTTGTTTAAGCCAGTATTCTTCTGCAGCTTCGAGTTCTTCGCCGGTCAGGGCTCCCAACTCTGGTTGAGTATCCTCGTTATTGTGCTTCTCGCGTAATTTACGAATGAATCTGTAAACATATGCAGTTACTCTTGCAATACGTTTCCTGGCTGCGTGACTGTTACTGGGCAGGTGATGGTAATCTTTCTTCTTTCTTTGCTGACTTCTTGTTGGTCTGGTATACCCGTTTCCATTGGCCATTATTCTTCTGGTAGTGTTAAGAAAGACGGACCGTTGAACCATCTACCGTTGAGCTCTTCTGGCGTGAGACCTTTAGTTAAGTCATCAGCGACATTCTCAGCTGTGGGACAATGATACCAATCTGCAGGATTAGAATTCGACTGTATTTCGCTGACCCGACACGAGACAAATGGCTTGTAGGAAGGGGGTGTTCCTTGGATCCAGGCTAGGGTTACTCGGCTATCAGAAAAGAAGATTGTTCGTAGAATCTTCAGTCTCGTTTCCTCTTGAATTGACTTTGCTAGACGACTTGCTAATACGGCTGCTTGTAATTCCAGACAGGGAATCGTTAACTCCTTTAGGGGTGCGACTCTAGACTTCGCTGCTATGAACCGAACTCCAAACTTTCCATCTGCCAATTGCCATCTAATATAAGCACAGGCTCCAAAGGCCATTCGGGATGCATCGCAGAATGTGATCAGATCGGGATTACCTATTGCACTAGCTGGAGTGAGGCATCGTTGAAATCGGACGTTATTAAGTGCAGTCATTTCATTGAACAACATCGTCCACTTTTTCTTTAGATCAGGTGGTATTTCTTCATCCCAACTTAGACCGTGCTGCCAAAGCTCTTGCATACCAATCTTCGCTTTCACCAACGTGGCTGTTCCAGCTCCGATGGGGTCAAAAATGCCAGATATCTTACTGAGAATTATGCGCTTTGTCAGCTTGGACGGAGTTGCAGACAGACTTCGCATCATCGGGTAATGCGTTGGGACACTCGATCTTTACTGCAAACGAGAACTGATCTTCCTTTGGATGCCAAACAGTTCCAAGAATCTTTTGCACGTTGATTGCTTCATTTTCTCCGAGCACTATGTCACCTTTGCTTTCGTTATCGGTCAGTGGGGCGTTGGAAATCCACTCTTTTTGCGAAAACCACCAGCATCGAGGACTTCGTCGATATCCGAAATTAGCGCTTTAGCTTCTGCCACGGAAGCTTGGGAATCACACACATCATCCATGTAGGTATTGTTCTTAATTGCTTCAGCTGCCTTCGGTGTGCTATCTTCTTTCAGTTCGGCCGTTTTGTGCATTGCGACTGTAGCCATAGCTGGTGACGGACGATCTCCAAAAGTCAAAACCGTTTTGACATAGATGTCTGGCTTTCGATCTGTTTCCATGTTACGCCAGAGAAACCTATGGACATGCTGATCTGAAAGTGGGATTGCGATCATATGATACATTTTAGATATGTCTCCGACAACAGCTACTTCTCTTTCTCGAAATCGTAGGACTACTCCAAAGAGATTATTAAGCAAGTCCGGTCCTTTATACCAATAATCATTCAAGCTGTGTCCATTGCATGACGCAGAGCTGTTGAAAACGATTCTAACAGGAGTGCATTTCTTTTCTGGGCGAACCACAGCATGGTGAGCAACGTAATGGATGGGTCCTTTCCATTCTTCGATATCATCTTTCGTTAATTTCCGGGAGAACTTCATCTTTTCCATTTCTTCCATCTGCTCATAATAACTTTTGGCGTGATCAGGCTGTTTACTGAGCCGACGTTCGGTGGATTCCATCTTTTTCAATACTTGTGGATAATTATTAGGTAACAGTTGTGGACTCTTCTTCCATGGGTAATTCATAGTCCATTTTTTTCATTCAAATTGCACGAATCTTCGATAAGCTTTAATCCCTTTTGTTCCTCTTGTGTCATTTTGTTAGGCGGGCATTGGCATGGAGAAATTGACACTCCCATTGACTCAGTTTTACAAAACTCAGTAAGATCGACTGGTTCAGCTAGACGGACATTCATAACTTGGTTGGCTTTCGGCAGTGTCTGTTCGTTGTCTGCTCCAAATGCTACCCATCCAATAGGGCTCTTTCTGACTGCTAAACCGTCCTTGATTCGTGTTTCGCCGACATGAAAATGAGGATAGTTGATACCGATTAACAAATCAACAGGACCAGATTTTCTCTTTAATTGATCTGTGGGAATTCCAAAGATCTGAGATCCTGTTCAAATTGACATCTGCCACATCATCAGAAATATGTGATATTCCAACAGCTTGGACAACTTGGACTTTTTTGCCATTGTGGATGGATACTGGAACCTTGTATATCTTGGTGTCCAACTCTTCTTCTGTGCCTCCAACTTTAGTGATAACTATCTTAATCGGTCTTCCTTCAACCCCCAATTCTTCTGCAAGATCATTACGTACCATTGATATTTGAGCACCGCTGTCGTAGAAAATACTAGCTGCTTTCGTTTCACTTTTCCCCTTTACTTGACCGAGAACCACTGGAAGCAAGGTGCCACCACCATCTTGGGTGAAGCCAACGTGGGAAGGGGTTGGGGGTACATATGCATCAACATGGTGGAGCTTGTGATGATGTTTATCGCAGACTCTGCCCGACTGTTGTTTCTCTCCACACTCTCTCTTTCGTGAGCAGTTTGCCGTGGTATGACCTTTGCCTTTTTTCAAACAGGAAAAACATGCTCGTTGATCTTTTACTATTTTCCATCTTTCATGCGGAGTAAAATCACGGAATCTTTTGCACTCATCTACATAGTGTTGACCTTGGCACACATAGCATTGCCAGTTCGACCTGAATCGCTCATCTCCGTGTTTCCTTTCATTATTTTTCAACCTTCGAGCCAAATTGGTTGACCTTGCTGGGTCTGACACTTTTACGAATTTGGGCTCCCGAGTGCATTCGGGCGGTCATTTCTCCTTCCATCCAAAACAGCAGATTGTCCATAGAGGGTTCAAGTTTGTCAGAATTAAGATAACGTGCCCACACCCTCAGGTCTTCTTCACCCATTTTCCGTTCTATTAGGGAGATTACATGCGTATTATTCATATCTTGGGTCCCCTTAATTTCTTTCAAGATATTGTAGGACCGTCTCACTAAATTGACTAATTGGCAAAATCGATAATCTTCCCCGGGTTGTATACTTTTGAATCTTTCTAGGTCAAGGGTAATCGTGTCCGACACAATTCTCGGATCACCATAATTTTGGTCAAGGTACTTCCATGCAGCTTTTAAATCTGAACTGATTGCTTCGATTAGTTTGGCAGGCTCGGAACTTAAACATGAACGCAGAACTGTCAATGTATCTCTTTCAGAATATTGTTCTTCGACAGCATGCTTAAAATCTGACTTAAATATAAAATATTGTCGAACATCACCATTGAACACAGGCAGTTTAGCTTTTTCATGCCTAACAGTGAAGGGCTTATGTGCTGAACTCGGACTAGGTTGTATTACTTGAGGGCTTTGGACTATGTTTGGGGCATTATCATCATTAGAAACAGGCAGTTTGATCACTTCATCATTTCCTTCATCCTGTTTTTCGGCATTCAAATGGTTTTCGACACTGTCACCGTCTGTACTTTTATCATCATTTGTTACATTAATATAATCATGGCATATCATGACACAAATTCACCACGATAATGGCCATAAAATCATTCCAAATGCTTCCATCGGCGCCAAACTCGGGCAGCACCATGTCAGATAGTTCCTTCAACTAACCAACGAACAACATTTCCGCCTTTCCACTCAACTTTCACATCTGCATATGCTTGTGCCAGTCCGTCGACCAACTGTCACGCGTGACATATTTCCCGATTTATCCCGACCCTCCCCTCCAAGGCACGTAACAAAAAAACTACGTTGCAATCAGGTTTTTGTTACGAGCCTTGGAAGGGAGGGTCGGGATAAATCGGGAAATATGTCACGTGTGACAGTTGGTGTTGCGACGGACTGGCACAAGCATATGCAGACGTGAAAGTGGTTTGAAACTTCTTCGCTTTATTCAAAAGTTGAGATGAAAATGAAAGACACATACACCTTATGGTAGATTTAAATACACATTATTTCATTTATATATTGTAACAATAAACTGCAAATAATATAAGCACGGGTGGCATATGCGATTAGCGCGTTGCCTTTCACCTCTAGCTTCAAGTTAAGCCGGTCGGGCGGGGTTAGGGGCTGGATGGGTGACCATCTGGGTACAGCCCCGTGTTGCTTCTCAAACTTGGGACTAATGTGAATAGAGTTGTCGTAGTTGATCTCTCCTGTGCTTCGAGGGTTTTTCTCCGGGTACTCCGGTTTCCCTCCCTCTACTAAAATCAACACACCCTAGATGCATGTACAGACCATTAAAAAAAGGGGTATGGACTAATAGCGGCTGCCGATGTGCGCCATTTGTAAGCTCAAGGTCTACCTCGGTCTTGTCATGTCACGTTTGTTTCGTTGTAATGTAAAGCGCCTAGATCTTCATGTATAGGCGCTATATAAGCTCTACATATTATTATTATTATTAATAGATGAAAATATCCTCTAATTTTGACAAATCGAATAAATTCCAATATAAACACAAATTGGTGCACGAGCTTGGGCGATCCGTGGTCCTACATAGACAAGAAAAAAGTTCTTGCTGAAAAAGAGGGGTGTGTCGAACAGTATTATTCAGATTTTGTCTTCTGACATGTGATTTTGGGAATATTATTTTTTGACATTTTTTAATGCGAAAATTCTGAAATGTTAACTGATACTTATTGGTCCAGTGCACCGCCAGTCAACCCACATTTTTCCACTTCTATCACCATCAACTGTTAACTAACTCGTTAATTCAACATGCTTACAGCAACTTGTGTTTACATAAACAATGGCCATGAACAACTTCACCAGTTGCTTGGTTCAGGTGAAAATAGAAAACATAGGTTTTCTTCTTCATTGTGGCACTGACAAACTTTTACCACTGTCTTTTCTAACATTTGCCTTTACCTCCACATTGTTGACATATCTGTCCTTCAACAGGCGGTAGCCCAGTTTCTTGTGCTTACAACCACTGGTAGAATTATCATTACCTCTTCCGATTGCTCAGTGCCTTTGCAATAAGTCATATGTTAAAGGTGGATCAGTAACTATAAATCTTTAGTCCAATGATCAAGTTTAACCTGCAGTGTTATTTGGTCTGCATCTTTTGATGTCCAAGATCTGTCCTCCATTTCTTATCTACTGTAACTTTATTCCTACTATTAAAATTTATAAACAGCACTTTTTTATTTAAGTACTACATAATTTAAATCATATTTAATATTTACAGATGTATTTACAAATATACTTTAAACTAATGTTAAACTATTAAAAAATTAAGAATATTAAAGAGTACAAATTTATGTTAAATATTGCTGTATTTGTGAAGTGTAACCTACCCTAAACTATGTTTATATATACATGTATTTACAACAGAACATTGGAAATATAATATTTTACAATTCAAAAGCTAACTACAGTATGTTGTGAGTTATTGTAAACTTTAACAACTATTTGAAGTATACAACGCAGGGAAAAATACAAGGTTTTTTAAAGACCTAGTGCATATATATTTTATATTTACAACTTAAACTAGTTTTATAACTTCAATAACCTACTAGTTATTTGAAGACAGGAACCAAAGCACTGCCAAGGGTATGAGAAACCAAACACAACAGTCAAAAGTCCAAGTGACAGTACATTGGAGATGTAGTTTTTGAAAATACTTGATTTCCGACTCATAGCCTAGAATGTCTCGGGTGGTCGTGTTTATCGAACAAATAATTTAAAAGGAGTTACCAAGTGTGTCAATTTCAAGTAATGAAAAAAATCACAAAGAGATGTTCACGGCTACAACTAATACGCCATTTAGACAGGCAAACTACATATGAATAGCCACAGAGAAAAATATTTCGTTGAAGGGCAATCAATACGGTTACTTACCTTGCAACAGGAAGAAACACCTTGGTTAAAGAATGTTTTGTTCGAATAGCACTCGACTTTTCCACCTCTGTGAATTCAATTTTCTCGACAATGACACCAGCGATTTATTTACCTTTTCTACAGAAAGTAATTAAGGAGCTCCTTGTCGCATGGAAATGATTAATTTCGGCGGCCATTTAACATCGAAGTGAAGCGATATCTAACTTCCAGAATGCATTGCGTTTTTTGCTATAAGGTTAAAGGTCCATTGCAAAAAGCAATCTACCTTTTCATCCGTGCAGGAATACATGTGGATTTTTAGTGACAGGCGCCGTTTTTTCATCATCACCCTTGCCCGTTCTGTGCATCGCCTCATCCACTTCCTGTCAAGACTTTGCAAAACATCTACAAACTGCTGATTTCTCCAAGAAAGTGGCATGACAACAATTGATTTTTTGTTTGCAGGTGTCTGCACCCCTCCCTCAATTTGGCTACCATTGGAAACCTCTTCATTTTCTTCCACGTCGATGGTTTCAGGCGACATGGATTTTGGAACCAGTGCAGCTTTTATTTCGTTTTTTGTGTGCTGTCCACATGCTAGATATGTTCAATGAGTTAATTCTACGACGCATTCTCTATAGAAAAGGAGTAAAATATGTTTGCTATGTAGTTCATTATAAATTATTAATTAAATTGGTAGCGCATTCCAAAGTCTAGGAGCACTAGAGGAAAAAGCCCTATGGCCATAAGCCTCTGTACTGTACCGAGGGATTTCAAGACTCTTCTTATCATTAAAATTAGATCGCAAATGACGTAAGGGTTTCTTCATGACCAATAAGACCAGAAAGATAAGTAGGTGCAAGACCATTAACAACTTTAAAAGTCAATAATAAAAGTTTAAAAATAATTCTCTTTTCGATTACGACAACTCGTTTTCGATTTCGATTTTCGATGTAGTGTCTTGACAATAACTTCCTCGTATAACATTTGATAATTTATGTATTTATGCATGTATTTAAGCTATATAAGAAGACTACCGTATTGTGCAATTAGATAATTATTATACTGAAGTAATAAAAGAGTCTGAGATTCTACAATGGCGACGAGGATATACTGATTTAAAGTACGTAAAAAAATTGAAGCCATAGCAACAGAAAGACGAAAGGAAAGCGCGAAAGAAGATGAATTGTTACAGCTGTGGTGGAGTATTTAATAATAATAATTTATTTAATAATCCCGGCTACATTCTACATCGTCAAAGGAGATACGAAAACCGAGCCCCTATTGTCATATCGTACGGCGGAGAATCTAAGAATCATCCTTATCCCGGTGGCCACAGATAACGTGGTAAACATAGTTAAAACTGACAATGTGCAACCTAAAGAAGTAAACAACGATCAGCACAACGTGAACGCAACCAACATTAATAAGGAGAAGATCATAAAAGAATACATGGAGCTATTCCAAGGCATTGGAAAAATGAAAGGCGTCCTGGTAGATTTACATGTCGACGAAAGTGTGGAACCTGTGGCCCAGCCTCATCGTAGAATACCATTTAGCGTAAGACCGCTATTAGAAAAAGAATTACAGAAACTGGAAAAAGAAGACATCATTGAAAAAGTAGAGAAGCCGACTGGATGGGTATCTCCAACTGTGGTAGCCCCGAAGAAGAACAACGAAATTCGCCTCACCGTAGATATGCGCGTGGCCAATAAAGCCATACCTCGAACACACAACATTATGCCAACAGTCGAGGACATAATAACGGAACTGAACGGAGCTACTATATTTTCACATATAGACATGAAGCATGGATACCACCAATTAGAGTTAAATGAAAATAGCCGGAACATTACTACGTTCTCAACGCACACGGGACTGTATAGATACAAGCGATTGAATTTTGGTACAAAATCGGCCGGAGAAATATTCGATTATACCATACGAAAAGAAATAACACAAGACATCTCAGGTTGCATAAACATTTCGGATGACATTCTGGTGCATGGGAAGACAAAGAAGGAACATGATGAAAGTCTGAGGCGGGTACTGGAACGAGCTAAAGACAAAGGGATAACCTTTAACCCCGAAAAATGCGAATTCGGCAAAGAAAGCTGCAGATATTATGGTCTGATTTTCTCCAAATTCGGAGTATCACCTGACCCGGAAAAAGTAGAGGCAATTAAAGCCGCCGAAGCTCCAAGAAACGCAAAAGAATTAAATTCATTCTTATGTACTGTACAGTACAATTCTAGATTCCTTGAAGGCTATACAGCGAGTACGGATACTCTACGAGAATTGGTCAAAGCAAAGAAATTCGTGTGGGAAAAGAAGCACCAAGAGGCATTTCAGAGACTAAAAGACGGTTTGAGTTCGGATACCGTTCTTGCTTATTTTGACCCACGAGCACAGCATGAAGTACACGTTGATGGATCGCCGATCGGAGTATCAGCAACTTTGGTGCAAAAGAGAGGAGATGACGAATCATGGCGGGTGATACAATATGCAAGTAGAGCGCTGAACTGTGCGGAAAAGAAATATTCACAGATTGAACTGGAGATGCTGGCAGTAGATTTTGGATGTAAGAAGTTTCATATTTACCTCTATGGAAACCCGTTTGTTGTTGTGTCAGACCACAAGCCCTTAGAAGTAATATTTAACAATGCTAGACATAAGACATCCCTGAGGCTGCAACGAATCTTAGTTCGCATGATGGATTATGATTTCACCGTTACATATAGACCAGCAAAAGATAACATATCCGATTATACATCTAGACATCCTGTGCAGTCACAAGGTGCTATAGAGAACGACAAATCCGACGAAGTTCAGCAGTATGTCAATTTCATTATAAAGAATAATATTCCAGCAGCAATCAGTAGATCAGACATAGTAGAGAAAACTGCCAAAGACAAAGTCCTACAGAAACTTATGAAGTGCATAGAAGAAGGAAAAATCGACCACAAAGACAAGGACATATTCACAGAGCTGACCAATGTAGAAGGAATGGTGGTCCGAGGTGAAAGAATCGTGATACCTACGTTGCTCAGGAACAAGACGGTAGAAATAGCCCACGAGGGACATCAAGGGATAGTTCGTACGAAACAGATCCTGAGAGCACATGTCTGGTTTCTGGGTATTGATGACCAAGTTAAAAAGGTGGTTCAAAGATGCATACCGTGCCAAGCTGTCACACCAGAATGCAACAGAGAACCTCTACAGATGACACCTCTACCCCTTGGGCCGTGGAAGAAGGTCAGCATAGATTTTGCAGGGCCATTTGGCAATCGTATGGCGCTGGTTTTATGGGATCAATACTCAAGGATGGCGGCCATAGTGGAATTCGTGTCCACAACATCCGCAGAATCTGTTGTACCAAGGATGGAAAAGATATTCACAACATATGGAGTGCCTGAAGAGATAAAATCAGATAATGGTCCTCCTTTCAATAGCAAAACGTTTTCAGAATATGCAGAGGAACAAGGTTTCAAACATCGCAAAGTTACCCCAGGATGGGCGGCAAATGGTGATGTAGAACGATTTATGCGAACGGTAAAAAAGAGTGCAAAAATCGCAAAAATGGAAGGAAACAACGTGGAGCAGGCAATACAAAAAATAGGTATGCGTGGGCGTACATGTATCTGCGCTTATGGTATTGCAGACGAGAAAAGCTATCCGGTATAGTGAGGGTATACTGAAACGGCACAAGTCAAACTGTAATAAAACGGTAAACACGTTTGCTTTACTGTTTATTAGTGTAGCTATGAAGCGATCTAAATTTGAGAATAACCCGTATTTATACACGTGAGATCGTCAGTAACAATCGCTGGCTTGCTGGAAAGTACTGGTGATATATAACTATGGGCATTGAGAGGAGGTAAAGAGATGCCATCAACTACATGGTGCTTTTCAGCTCTCCCAGTTATACGCAAGTCTACATGGAAAAAACTATGCGAGTTATAAGCCCCCTCTACTTTTCTTTGTCAAATAATTCTATTGCTATCTAAGATTTGTAAATTTGTTAGAAACTACTCTGAGCACAAAATCTCACAAGCTTTTATCGTGAAATTGAAGGGCTTGAGTAAAGAGAAAATACACTTTTCTGTCACAACTTGTTTATATTCAGCTCATTTTTGGACGTTTTTAACACCGCTTATAAACCCTCCCCGAGTATAAGCCCCTTACGGATATATATAACCATGATATTGATATAACAGAATCATCCTCAGAGAAATAACATGGGTAGAATTTTTTTTTAATTAAAAAAATATTCATGGACAACGTATAAGCGCAGTTCTTAACTTCTTAATTTGGGCGTACATGTATCTAATGTGAAGTATTTAATGGTAATATAAAAATAATTATGTAATCATGTAGAAAGCCAATAAGACTATGTGCACATCAATTGACGTCGTTTTCGTCCATTTTTGTGTGAATGCGCCGTGAAAATGATACTTTTTAAACGCGTTACAAACAAAAACGCTCGAAACGGAATTTGTGTGCACATAGTCTAAGTGAGACTAATAACAAGTTAGGAAATTAAAATTTTTAACATTTATTTTATATATAAATTCGACATTTATTTAAAGGACTTTGTTACAACAATGTCAAAGTACAGGTAATAATGCAAGATTTCATTATCAGTTATATATCCAGTATCTAAATACTACCACTGTGCAGTAAATTAGTGTAAAATGAATCCATGGTTGCTCTGATTATCTTGATGACCTTGATGACATTGCACATTGATTGTTCTTCAACACACATGCATGCAGTAGAATAGTTTTTAATTAAAATAAATGTTTGCAGATTTTACAATGTGGGTTTCCTTTATGACACAAACTTTGTATGATGTTGACAACAGGCAGCATACAGTTTACCCCTTTGATATGAGGACTTGTCACAGCAGTATAGGAGTTGTTGCAGCAGTATAGGACTTGCCACAGCAGTATAGGATTTGTTGCAGCAGTGCAGTATAGGACTTGTCGCAGGAGTACAGGACTTGTCGCAGCAGTACAGGACTTGTCGCAGCAGTACAGGACTTGTCGCAGCAGTACAGGACTTGTCGCAGCAGTACAGGACTTGTCGCAGCAGTACAGGACTTGTCGCAGCAGTACAGGACTTGTCGCACCAGTACAGGACTTGTCGCACCAGTACAGGACTTGTCGCACCAGTACAGGACTTGTGGCAGCAGTACAGGACTTGTCGCAGCAGTACAGGACTTGTCGCAGCAGTACAGGACTTGTCGCACCAGTACAGGACTTGTCGCAGCAGTACAGGACTTGTCGCACCAGTACAGGACTTGTCGCACCAGTACAGGACTTGTCGCAGGAGTACAGGACTTGTCGCACCAGTACAGGACTTGTCGCACCAGTACAGGACTTGTCGCAGCAGTATACAGCACTTGTCGCAGCAGTATACAGCACTTGTCGCAGCAGTATACAGCACTTGTCGCAGCAGTATACAGCACTTGTCGCAGCAGTACAGGACTTGTCGCAGCAGTACAGGACTTGTCGCAGCAGTATACAGCACTTGTCGCAGCAGTACAGGACTTGTCACAGCAGTACAGGACTTTTTACAGCACTATAGGACTTGTTGTAGCAGTATAGGAATTGTCACAGCAATAGAACTTATTAATTTCAGCTGGTGATTAAGAGACATTGTTCTTGCTGAGCCTGCAACCAGTTCATGTTAGCAACAATGTCATATACCAGTACATAGATATTGTATAAGCATCATCAGGTACTCACAACTCTGTGAGTTCAAACAATAGATAAGTCTTTTATTTAATTGCTGGGTAAATTCTTCCCAAAAGTAAGTTTAATATGACCATAGATCCACACCACAGAATACTATTGGACAGTAAGGGTTTTGAGTTGGAATGATATTTCGCCAAAGCTTTGACAGTTCAGAATGTGATTGCATATAGAACTTTTGCTTTAACTGTTCAGCACATAGTCTCTTGACAGTAGAAATGTTCATGGTGCAGGCAATTGCTGTTTTCAAGTAATATGACATTTCTTCGAAGTACAGTAGACATAGAACATCATTTAAAGATGACAGATTATAAATAATATATCCCACAATTTGGTCGGATTGATGAGGATATTGTCTCATAGCGGTGATTTGATACTTTCAACTTCACTGATTCTATAGTTTGATAGTTTATAGCATTATTATCAAGGCTTGCAATAAGTTGGTCTCAAGGCTTGCAACAAGTTGTTCTTGATCACCATATTTGTACATGATTTGACATTACTTGTACCTTCACTTCTTAGGAGATCAGTAGAAGTTAGACCATCCATGGTATTGTCCTGGTTGCGCATATTGCCTGCTATAGTCACACCAGGGAATGAAACTAGAAAACACAAGGGACAATGATAAATAAAAGGTGGACAAATAAAATGTGACTCAACAAAGTTATACCTCCTAAATATGGTGTATGCATATAAGCTAGAGAAAATATTTAATCAGAAATAAAGGTTTCACCATTAAAAATAAATAAATACACCAAGTTAGTTAAGTTGGGTATAGGGGAAGGGGACATAAAGGAAATTAAAATAAAGAACACTCACCTGATTACTGAAATGTAAGAAAAAATGTTTTTCTTTAAACAAATATATTTATCTCCACCATATTTAGAGCTGTACCTGTCAGTTGTTGTAACTTTATTATTATAAAGTATCTTTATCAATGAAAACAATTAATTAATGTACATATTGCCTTATGATCTGAGAAATAGGTTTCTAAAATGTGTTCAGCTGCTTGGGACTGTGGTAGATTTGTATAAATATGATCTATTATTGTTTTGTTGTCTGTTGTGTAAGCAGCTACTAATTGTCTGTAATTATTTTGATTTACAAATAGATTATATAGAGGCCTTCTATTGGCTTCATCTAACCAATTGACATTAAAATCACCAATGAATATATTAAACTGAGAAGTAGATAAGTTCAAAACTTCACTTAAAGCATGACACAGTTGTTGTACAGACACTTTAGGAGAGCGATATATACCTATTATCGTTACATGTGGAAGTATCATGACTTTCATGATAGTTATCTCAATTCCATTAATGTTATAACAGCGTGGATAGTCAGGTATAAATTCAACCTGACTGAATACTGCTGTACCACCATAAGGTCTTAAATTTACAGAAGATTGACCATCATTTCTAAACAAGCTGTAACCATCAATTGCATACATACTATCATCATCTGAACCAATGAATCTTGTTTCTGAAATAATATTAATATCAGTGCTGGTATAATTTAAATCATGGCGTACATCATCAATATGTTTGTGTAATGACCTTGCATTAAGGAAACAAAGCTTAAATGAGACCTGGTCTACATTATAAATAGGAGAAACACAAAGATTCAGATTGCGTTCTGTTCTGAGAGACTCCATTTCAGTCATCACATGTGGATTGACAGCTATTTTTCCCTCACAGAGATCAGTGATACACAGCCCCTCTATAGTTGTTACTCTACTAAGACCAACATAGTGAATGTGATGAATAGCTCTTCTTGTGTCAAAGTTAACAACAATTTTTTGTTCAGTGTCACCTTGTGATCGATGGATTGTTTTAGCAGCAGCTGGTCGCAAAGGAAACTGTTTTCTCACAACTTGAGCTGTTCTGTTTCTACCTACAGCAAACTGAGTGGTAATTGGCTTTATTGGAGTCCATGTGGGTTCAATATTTTGTACATAAAGTTGTCTATTCTCGTGTCTGGTTTTCTGACCAACATCAGCATGGTCAAACTGCACCCATATTACCCCTGATGGTTTATCTCTTTGGTTTAAGTGTATCTTTTTAATGACATTACCAGCACCATTTGTCATGCCATCGTCAGTGCGCACATTTATTGCTACTTCTGTTCTTTCACCCAAAGCTAATTGAAGGTTTGAAATAATTTGTTTAGTTTTCCTGGGATCATCTGGTATTTGATTCATAATTTTATCTCTGAGTTCAGCAGAGTTAGCTCCTACAACACTATCCACTGCTTTGATGGAATATTTCTCACCTGTAGCTGCACGATGGACTCTTTCATTAAACTGATTTACTTTAATATTTTGTATAAACAAATGTGGCACATCCATTGGATCTTGTATGCTATTTTCTTCAATCATTCTTTACTTTATTTTCAAGATGTCATCTTTAGTATGTTTGCCTTCTCTTAGTCTATTCAATATTTCAGCAAACACCTTGCTATCCTTCTGTCTCATAATTTCTTTAAGCTCAAACATTCTGAAGTACTCTTCCCACAAATTGGGAGCAATAATTCCATATTCTGAATTGTCAAGGTCTTTAAATATGTATCTATCCATCACAGGTTCCAGCTGAAACAAATCACCAATTGCTATTATGCTTACACCTCCAAAGTCTTCTTTACTTCCTTTGATATCTTTGAGTCTATTGTTTATCTGAACATTAAACATTGTACTGCCTACCATTGATATTTCATCAAGAAATATGAGTTTCACCCCGCCAAGTTGACATCGTAAAGTGTTTAGCCTGCTTGAGTCAAGTGGTTTGTAATTCTTTAAAGATTGACATGCTGGTATGGCGAGGGTACTATGTATTGTATTACCTTTAATATTATAAGCGGCCTTACCAGTGGGGGCAAGAAGTAATATCTTTATTTGATGGAAATCATCACCAGCTCTTGTATTAT
This sequence comes from Chrysogorgia sp. JL179-B06, assembly GCA_035772405.1. Lineage (NCBI taxonomy): Eukaryota > Metazoa > Cnidaria > Anthozoa > Scleralcyonacea > Chrysogorgiidae > Chrysogorgia > Chrysogorgia sp. JL179-B06. The sequence goes on along the minus strand of JAYKKM010000281.1, from coordinate 1,661,839 downwards.
AATATTTTAGTGCTGCTTGATATAGTGCTTTGGTCAGATGGGACTTTCCAACACCAGCCCCACCACTGAGGAAAGAGTAGAATGGATCATCACTTGTTTTAATAAGATTCAAAGTATGATAAAAAAATTCCTTTTGCTCTTTGTTCAACATCTGTACAAGTTTTCTGTAATCATCATCTTGCAGTTCATTTAATATGAGCTGTTCACTGTTTGTGGCAGTAGAAGGGATTCCAATGTCATCAGACAGATCATAGTGTTCATTCAAATCAGGATGCAGGTCTTGTGCACCTTCATCTTGACGTTCAATGTTCTGTGTTCCTTGGGGCAATCAAGTCATAATTATCATCATCGTCTTCCATGTTGTTTAATTGATCTTGAATCTCATTCAGGTCTTCACTGCACATAGCATATTGTTTCACTTGCTCATCTATCATATGTTTTACTTGAATGAAATATTGTTGATATGAAGTACAATTACCAATCAAGTCAGTTTTCTCATTTCTCCATGCTGTAAACAGCATGATCAGTTCACAGTAATGTTTTTCAGAATCTACTTCCTTATTAAAGCAAACACTTCTTATAACTCTAGCTTTTGATCTTTTCTTATTTGTTTGTTTTTTACATGACTTGTTTTCTTCTGCCTCATCCACCTCATCATCCTCATCATTATCATTAATGTTTGTCTCAAGTGGAAGATTGTCAATATCAAGTTCATGGGATTTTTTTACATATGGCTTACCACATGAATCATACCATGCAGCCCAGTCAGCAAGGGTTACATGCTCTAGAGTAGTTGCGCGTTTGGTATATCGCTTTAGTAAACCTGTTGCATAAATTTCCTCTGAATCATCTTCCATATCATTGATGTCACTGATAGACTTTAATAGGCGAACCCTATCTTCTCGGGGTGATGTATTAATAAATATTACTTGACGAGATGATTTTCTCATTGCAAGCTGCAGCACAATGTAAACTGCTTCTTGTGCACTAATTTCAACATTATTTAAAAATTTATTACCAATGTCTCTTACTTGTTGCTGATAGTAGAGTTCCCTTTTCTAGCTTCACTACAAGCAGTTCTCAATAGCTCACTCATGCCTTTTTGTGCTTTGGAAATGTATGATACAATGTACATTGCACACGCATAGACATCAAGGACAAATTGGATATCCATATTTGCTCGCCATGCACTAAGACAAGAAGGATTATAATTATTAATTCTTAATTCATTTGGCTGCCTCTTTAGAAATATGGTTGGTGCTTTTAGCTGTGATCGTACAGCAAGCAAATAATTTGGCTCAGTTATTTCTAAATTTACTAGTAACTGGTCAAATGTGATATCTTCACCTTCTTTTGAATCATTCAAATGCTTTTGTATTGATTTCCAGGTATTCTTATGTTGTGTTATTAGTTCACTATTTTCTATAATATCAATGTCTAAAGGATAAAGAATTTTTGTTGTCCGCATAGGTGGTTGAGGATAATTGAAACGACATTGTGACTTGCTCTTTTTTCTACAGGTGTGAGAATGACGATGCACTTGCCTGTTCACATATTTCAGTAGCTCTGGATTATCTGTTGGTTTTTTACAAGTAATGATTTTATCAATAAATTCTATGACATCACAATCATTATCAACACCAAATACTGGAGTATTTTCAAGCCATATTAACATATGGATGTGAGGAGAACCTCTTTGTTGATATTCAACTCGATAAAACCAATCTGCAATTTGCCCAAGTGGCGCCATCCCAGTCATTAGAAAGTTTTGTATAAATTGGTTAATTTGATAGTCAAAATGCGTAGCACACGTGACTGGATCACTTTGAATTAACTTGCACTTTTCCTCCCAGTTGAGATTTTCTAGTTCAGTGTCAGTGTATTCTCTGTTATCAACAAGTTTACCCAGTATTCGAAGAAGATGAGTCCATTGTGTTTCTGCAGCAGAGAAACTACAAAATAAAGAGGCTGAGCCCAACTGTCTTATCATTGCAAATATATCACTCTTAGCCTTTTGAAAATATGGAGGTGAACCTCGCAATGCCCTTAAAAACTTAAAACCATCATCATGGCGAATTAGTTTATCTAATGCTCCAGTTTGTTTTAACTGACCAGCTGTCATTGACTTCTTGTTTCCTTTGCATTTCCTCAAGGCAACTTGAGCTTGCCCAAGTAAAATCTTCATTTGCAGTTTTTTTGTTTTAAAGAAGATATTTTCTACACACATAGCAGCCCTTCGGTCTGACCGCCTTAACTCAGATTTACAAATTTCACTGCAATGAACATCAGTTAATCTGTTGACATTGTCAGGACGTTCTTGACCCAGGAATATACCAGGATATGCTAATTCTTCAGAATATTTATCTCTGAATACACTTAGGTCTGCTGCCCTCGCCAGGCGCAATGTTCAAAATATTTTGACGTTCATTATCAGTCATGAAATCTGTGGCTGTTAACATGGTGTCAGTAACACCAGCAGGTATTTCTGCCTCATCTTCACTCCACTGATCTTCATCAACTTTATCAACTGTTGCTTGAGTCTTACTATCTAATGTATCACAGTCCATATTTTCTGATTGATTTTCTTCTTGTTCAGTATCACATTCATCAACTGGTAACAAAACAATAGAGCTATCGTCAAGCCAATTTTCATTGATACTTATTCCTTCTTCTCTGTAAAGACTGCTGTTATTGACAAGCCAATTGGCAGCTTGTACTACTCTATGCGGCCTTACATTCAATGATAAAGCTGAACTTTTATATTGTAATCTTCTCTTTAAGTTAATTTTAATGGTTCCACTTTCACTTGGTAACCTAGGCAACATGCTAATGGTATTACTGATATCTGCTGGAACATTAACAATATTGCCATTGGGAGCTTGTCTCCCCCTGGGAGCTTGCATTAGTTTTTGAAATGCTAATCTAGGAGCAAGCAATCTACATTCTAATTCATTCAGGTCAAAAAATATTGGTTTTGCTGGGAACTGCATGCCATTTATGGCAGCACACAAGGAGGTACTTTATTTTTTTGTAAATACTTATGACATGATCTGCACAACCATTCAACATTATCAATACTTGTTTTATTTAAAATATTTTTTACAATATCAGGATTGTTTTTCTTCAGTGTTACAGCAGAGGTGACACTATGCCTATACCACAATTGGTCACAACAAGTACATATATAAACTGGTCCTTGGGAGACAATATCATGAAATTTTGAAATTAAACTTTGCAACCTGGGTTGATTTTTAGATTCTGCAGCCCGTTTCCTTTTCATATATTCCTTCATGTACTCATTTTTTTTAACCTTAGCTTGAAGCTCTTCACTTGACCGTTTATTTCTGATATATTTTTTCTGTTTTTCATTAGCCTTAAGCTTAGATTGAAGGTCCTCAGTTGACCTTTTCCTTTTCATATATTCCTTCTGTTTTTCGTTAGCCTTAAGCTTAGATTGAAGGTCCTCATTTGACCTTTTCGTATATTCCTTCTGTTTTTCGTTAGCCTTAAGCTTAGACTGAAGGTCCTCAGTTGACCGTTTATTTCTCATGTATTTCCTTTTTTCTTCATTTTGTTTTTGCTTAACTTGTGGTTTCTCAGTTGACCGTTTTGTTTTTATATATTCTGTCATGTAAGCATGCTTTGTTGGACTATAAGAGGTTTTTTCATTTGTATTTTTGTTGTTATTTTTTGGAATCAAGTTAATAACATTTTGAGTCTCTAAGTTTTCAAAGAAATTGTGCTCATTCTGAGATAAATTCGAGATTGAATATGGTAATGTTGATACATGATGATATTCATCTATATGACCCAAATAAATATCAGTTGGTCGTCGTGTTGAAGAAACTGCACGTATTATACTGAATTGATCAAAACGTTCATGCGTCTCAGTAATAATAATTCTTAAATTAAGTTGGTCAGCAACAGCTTGTATAATCATGCCATCACACCATGTCCCTTGCATGGACATATTATTAAGGTATTGTAACCAAGAATACTGTGTATTGCTTTCAATAAATCTATCAGGATTCTCCCTCATATATGCAATACCGGCAGCTCTTATATCTAAGTGATGACTTGGGTCACCATATAATTGATGAGACACAGCTCGAAAAAAGCAATCACCTGCACCACCAACATCAAGTGGTCTCAAATCAAAATGACCTAATCTTTGTTCTAAAATAAACTGTGACGATACTCTATCTTGCTCGTTGTTGTTTTCAACAGGACCTGGGTTTAATTCAATATCCCCAGACATTAGAAGCTTTTTTTCAGATACATGATACTGTTGGTTGGCAAAATTAGAATTGACAGTCATACATGAACTGTTAACAACAGAGTGCAAGGAATGTTCTGCTTTGTTGATGTTATGAACTTTAATAAAATTCACAGATGGTTTAAAATATCCAAAGGAATTAGTGAAAACATGTTGCATGTGCACAAATTTAAAACAATATTCTTTGTAATTAGTAGCCAATTTGTTTAAAATAGATGACTTAGGAGTAGATTTCCTTAAAACATGCTTAATTGATCGTCGATTTTTTCTCTTTCTCATGGCTAATATAATTTTTTTGAGAGGTATTCTAGATGGTTCACGGTCTCTATATCGTTTGACATTTGACTGTTTAATTAATTTTCTTACAGAAGATCTGTATTCATTACAATCGTAAATACTATTTAGATGTACTATGGTAGCATTAATACTTTGCTTGCGAACTACAACAGGTTTCGTACATTGTTGTGGATTATCTTGCCTCACAAGAGGCTCATTAATATTCCCGCTATAAAGAAGCTAATTGGGCTGATCATTCCTCGGAAGAGGCTTAATATTTGCCCTCTGAAGAGGTTCTCTGGTCCTCCGAAGAGGTTGTTTAGTCCTCCGAAGAGGTTGATTTGCCCTCCGAAGAGGTTGAGAGTCTCTTGTATAAACTGGCTTTATCTGGACCATCTTGTCAAACACATGTTGGTTGTCTTGGCTTTGAAAATCGTTTGGCGTCATGTCGATGACTCCACACAACCTACGAAAACTGTTGTAGATTACACTTGCAAATTTATTACAGTTCATATTGAAAATACTTACCGAATTGTAAAGAGTTCTTGAATTCATTTGAAACAATGGCGTCGAAATATCAAAACGAGAACAACAACCAACAGACATCTCAAGGACGATTATGCAGTCGGAAGTTGTCGACATCTTTTCAACGCATTATTTATGTTGGAGCGCGCTGATCGCTGATTGGCTACAAGCTAACACACAAACAAACAAACCTAACTTGCACGATAGCAATGTATATGCGCTTCGCGCAGATACAAAAACGGTTAGAAGCTATAAGGCAACACCACATCCGGCAACTGGATATAGCCCCAACAAGCTAATGTTTGGAAGAGAATTAAAAGGAAAACTACCAAATACAACAGAAAATGAAATCAATGAAGATATTCGCAAAGAGGTGAGAAATAGAGACTATGCGAAGAAACGACAATGGAAAGCGTATGGAGATGATCGAAGGAATGTTAGCAGTAGTCGAATTGAAATGGGTGATCAAGTACTAATCAAACAAAAGCGGGAGAACATGTTGACACCAGTCACCACATTATGATCCAAGATCATTCACCGTCATTGGTATAAAGGGTAGCATGATTACCGCAGCTCGAGAAGGCGAGATAAAAAGTCGAAATTCATCTCATTTTAAACGTTTGAAACGAGAAGACAAAGACAATGTGGCGACATATCCAGAAGACAGTCTATTAGAAACACCAAATGCCGACGCAGTAACCACAGACCGATCAGATCAAGAATCAAGTTCCACAACGGAGTTACAAAACGATCCTATTAGCGCAGAACACGAAAATGAAGCGACTTCTCCAGAAACAGATCAGAATAATATCCCACACGAAATAGACTTAACACAAAGAATACCCTATATAAGGACTTTGTATGTGACTAGATTGAACATGGAGGAGGTGTAGTGTCTTGACAATAACTTCCTCGTATAACATTTGATAATTTATGTATTTATGCATGTATTTAAGCTATATAAGAAGACTACCGTATTGTGCAATTAGATAATTATTATACTGAAGTAATAAAAGAGTCTGAGATTCTACAGAACAAGTGAGATGTGATCGAACTTTCTGTAATATTTATTTTAAATATCGCACATGTGGATATTTATCGGCTATAGTGGTACGTTCATTGACGCATATTATGAGACATGCTAATTACTGACAGTAAAATCGGGCGCTGTGATTGGTTGCTGACAAGATTTCTCTCTAGTGCCCACGTGCAATATGAACTATGAACATAAGTAGCAAAATACAAAAATATTTAAAAAAATGCTTGAAAACTAATAATCAAATGAGCGACAAGAAGAGAAGTCGCCGTTGTATGCATTTTGAGGAAGTTGAAGGAAAATAAAAAGTGCCATATAATAAACAACAGGACTTCGGTTTGATATTTTACCGTGAAGATCTCACTCTTGGTTAATAATTAGTTAATAATTTTAAAATTAACGTTATCTGAGTTCGTTAAGAATGGACGAGCAGTGTCAAAGTCATTTGGAAATTCAAATACATCCTTTTACAGCACGCGTGCATGCAAAGTGGATTCCATGCAGGGCGTTAGTCATAATTTTGTTAGTTATAACGACGGCTTGACCAGTCTTCCCAAACTAGTAATCAACTGCGATATACATGGCATTTAAGAAATTCCAAATAACAGAGAGCTGTTATTTGGAATTTCTTAAATGCCATGTATATCGCAGTTGATTACTAACCAAATGTATTCGTTGTCTTCGCCGTTCTCATTAAAATCTTCTTGTGGCTTCATCCAGTTATCGCAATTTTCGCGACGACGCTTTGTTAGTTATCCTGAAAAACAAGACAATCCTTTCTACACTAAATATAATCTATATTCCATTCAGTTATTTTATTCTGTTAAAATTTGGTCGGTTATGTTGGTCGTGGTAAAGATGTAGGCATCACTACCTGGTAGACACGGTATGGTGGATCTTGGTCAATAGATATCTGATTGGTAGTATAACCTCTTGGTTGAGTAAAAGCTTGTTGTTGATATGAACGCTGACTGTTGTTGGAGCTTCCTCTGGTTTTGGTTACGGTCAATGTTATTTTGCTAATAATTTTTACTTCTGTATTGGCGGTGTGTTTGTTGACAAACTTTGGCAAAACGATGTAGCTTGCCACAGTTGTTGCACATTTTCCCAGCTGCTGGGTATGAGTCGCGCCCATGAGTGTGTTTTCTCCCACAATAATAGCATATTTGCTGTGCGTTCTTTGCTTGTGTGTGCCAGGGGGTTTGGACTTCTGACATCATTGTGTTGTTGCCTCTCTCTTGCTTACGCCTGATCTTCAGCTAGTCCCATTATGCGACCAATGTCTAGTAGGCTTCTTTTTAGGTTATTCCAGGTAGATCCGAGTATGATTTGTGACTTGACTTTGCAGTCAACATCAGTAACGCTACATGTCTTCGCTAGTCTTCTTAGCCTGTTATGATGACTCAAGTTTCTCATTGGGTTTGTATACCTTTTCCTCAACATTTACTTGAGGCCTAAAGTACACTGTTAGTGCATCTTTACAGTCTCACCTCCACCTTCTGCGAATTCGAGTTGCAATCCTTCAACTATTTTACATGTCTTTGCCGCGGTAGTGCAGCAACATCGCTTTCTTCCTTTTTGACTTATCAATAGCCATCGCTTCCAGCATATTTTTGAATCTTTATAGCAATTTGTCCCATCTGGTTGCGATGTTAGAGGTTTCTTCGTGTACGTTAAATGCTGGAAATGTAGGGAATGGTGTTGCAGCTACCATGTTTGATAGTGAAATACAGACTTATCCTTGTTTGCAACACATATAGAATCCCTCCTTTTTTTGTTTTGTTTGACTGTTCCTTTTCTTTACTTCACAAATCCTATCCTCATCGCCAGTGTAATGTTCAATAAAAGAGAAGCGTATATATAATATCTTTATTATTAATAGAATGATTCTTCTATTCACAATAACTCATGGCTTCTTGAGCCCGCTACGTTCAAGGTCAGCGGTGACTTCTACAGTCAGTTATTATTCATGTTCTCGATTATTTTAATTAAAATTCGTTGTTGTGTAACACTTTCTTGTGGTGTGTTATCCACTTGTTTAGTAACAAGTTCAGGTCTTTAATCAAACAGTTTGTTGGGAAGTTTCTAAATACTAGGTATTGCCTTTCTGTCCTACTGCTGAGGAATACTTTACCCCTTTGGTTAAGCTCCTGAACAAGTGACCTGTAATGGAAATTCTTCCAAGGAATTCTCCATCGATTTTGAATTTTATCGTTAATGACATCCAGGCTTTTGCTTGTACTAACAATATGCGCCTCAACCCTAAAAAGTGTAAGACCATGGCTGTTGACTTTCTCCATTACAATAGTTGCATATCACGCCCCATTGATATAGGTGGAAACACCATAGAGAAAGTATCGTCCTTCAAGTTACTCGGTGTGTACTTGTCCGATGACCTGTCATGGGGGGTGCATTGCGACTATGTAATGAAGAGAGCCAACAGGAGAATGTTTGCTTTGAGGCAGCTTAGAAAATGTGGTGTGCCTCCACTTGACATTGTGGCAATTTATTGTTCATTAATGCGATCTGTGCTAGAGTATGGGTCTGTAGTTTTTGCCGATCTTCCCAGCTATCTGTCTAATGCCATGGAGGCTATTCAGAAGCGGGCTTTGGCCATTATTTGGCCTGGTCTGCCTTATGTAGATGCACTGGAAAGGGCTGGTATTTCTACCTTGTTTGACCGCCGTGTAGAGGCGTGTGAAGTATTCATCAAACGTATTCCTCCGAGCAATCCCCTCCATCCACTTATCCACAAACGAGTTGTTAATGCAATTGGTCGTTACAGCCTAAGGTCAAATCGGTCTAAGTACCCAATGCCTACACGGACTGACCGCTTTAAGAACTTTGTCACCGTAAAGTATCAGCCAGTGTATACATAATTGTAATTAGTTATAGTTAATTTATTATTAATTAATAGTAGTTGGTAATTAGTATATAATGTAATTTGCACCATGGAATCATATTTAGTCTTTATACATGTAATCGGCCTGTAATTCAGTTTATACTGTAAAAGGTTTGAATAAACGATATTATTATTATTATATTATTATAAGTTAGCTTCAATGTGTCCAATATATGCTTTCTTATACCCTGCTTTCCAAAATCTGCTGGGGCCGGTTGTACGAAAGCCGTTTAAGTCGCTATTCACCGTTTAACTCTCTATCCACCGTATAAAATTTAAACGCTACAAAAATCGTGTTGTACGAAATCCGTTTAACACTATCCACCGTTTAAATTGCTATCCGCCGGATAAATTATCATCTTTGTTGTCAAATTTTAACAAAATGGCGTTGTACAGATTTGTATGCCCTTCCGCGAGTAAATAGGCGAGCAGATAGAAATTATAGGCGAGAAGTAGACGACATATTGCAGTATTATAATGACAACGAGTTACGGCAACGCTATCGTTTTGGCAGGCAAACCATAGCATTTATTACACATCTTGTGCAAGATGAAATAAGTCCAGCAACAAACCGTAGCCACGCCATTTCTGCGACAAAACAGGTGCTAATAACACTGAGATTTCTGGCATCAGGAAGCTTCCAGCAGGTAACCGGAGACACTGTTGCAGGCTTGGATAAAGCCACTGTCAGTCGAATTATCCGTAGGGTGACTGTCGCTCTCTCTCGAAGAATTGACCAGTTAATAAGGTTCCCTCAAACACAGGAAGATCGCGACGCAGCAAAGCTGGGTTTCTATGAGATCGCTAATTTCCCATGTATAATTGGTTGTGTTGATGGGACACATGTCCGAATCATTGCTCCCGACGAAAACGAATGGGATTTCGTTAATCGAAAGAGGTTCCATAGTATAAACGTACAAGGGGAATCTGTGATCACAAAGGTACTGTAAAAAATCTTTGATTCTAGTTAATATTATAATTTGACACTTACCAATAGGTGACTGGAATATGCAAATTCAGTTCGACTGTTTCAGTATTCACTGTATACTAGAAATACGTATCCGCAATAATCCCCTCGCTCGCCTTTTCTACCACTTCTCCCACCTCCATCCCACCCCTAGAGTTTATTTTCCCATCCATGGTCCCCAGACCGCCGCATATTTGTATTTGTAGTCTCTGTCGATAAGATTTTGGACGTTATCTCGGCCAATATTTACTCGATTTCAATTCTGAAAACAGATTTGGAATTAACGAGTCCAAATACATAACGAGTCCAAATACATAACCTCGGATAATATATCGCACTGTATCTCTAGAATTAATAAAGAAAAATAATCTCTAGGTAAAATTTCAATAAAATGAGTAGTGGCAGCGGTGGGATTCGACCCGGCACCCCATCGAAATGACTGCTATACCTTAATCCAGCGCCTTAGACCACTCGGCCACGTATGCTACCAATTTGTAATACTTTATCCACTATAATCCTCGTGATATTGCTATGCCTAAGTGTTCTTTCTGCGTTTACCTAAAATTTAAATCCGTATTCCCATCATGTAATTGGTACCACTACTCCCCACCCCACCGCTAGAGTTTCTTTTCCCCCATACATGGTCCCCAGTGCCCAGACCGCGTCTGTCGATAACAAATCTTAAAAGCCGGTTAGTCGTATGTAGATTTTGAACGCTATCTCGGCCAATATTTACTCGATTTCAATTCTGAAAACAGTTTTGGAATTACGGCGTCTACATACATAACGTACGTGTCTCTTATATTACGAGAACGTGTATACCCTTCGTAAAAACGGTTTATGTACTTAGCAATTATTCGGCAATCAGCCAGCCCGGCCAAACGGCCTCGTCGTATATGTATATCCTGCACGTTAGTGCAGAAGAGCTATTGCTATACCCTCGGCGTCCGCGTCCCCGGGGCCAAATGATAAGGTCAATATTATGAAATGATAAGGTCAGCGTTAAGATGATCAATTTTCAATGTGTTTAGCATTAAACCAGACCTATATACCCCGATAACAAGCTTTTTCTTGAGCTTTCACTATTTTGTAGTGATAACTGATCATGATATGTAAACTCTAAGATGAATTACATATTATTCGAAATTCAGAAATATATTGTTATATGATTATAAAATGAATAAATAAAAAATAAATGATTATAATTAAGCATAGCATGACCAAATGCCATGGCCAGCCGCCAACTGATAGCTCAGAGACCTAGGAGCGATTATAGAATATCCGTCAACTTTTTAACTTAACTTTACTGACATAAATCAAGAATGTGAAATCGTATTTATTAATAACTTTTAGCCAAGTAATTTAAAGCTATGTAATTTTAAAGAACGAAGCAATTCTAGTATGACAATTTTCAACAATTTGACACGGTTTAATGACCGTTTAATAGTAAGCGTTACTGGTATTCTGTTCCTACTGACCTAGCGGCTTCGTTCTTTAAAAAATCCCGTTTATTTTTGTCCTGGAGTTCTCCAATTTATGAATTAAACCTATTATAGATAAAATAAACGGGATTTTTAAAGAACGAGCCAGTTCTATACAGTACTAAAATGTTACTCATGCAAATTTCTGTGCCCGGTACACGAAGTAAGATCTATCCCTTACTTGATTCTAGAAGACTTAATATTATCGAATACTTCCAGTTCACTTTTTAATTTCTGGCTATACCTCTCCCTTCTTTCCATACTGGTGTGTCTTAGAATGGTTTCTATTCTTATATAGCTTTCAGGCACAATTGCTCCCTGATTCTGCTTCAGTGTTTACGTTTCTAAATATAAATCTTCGCTTGACTTGACAACTTTGCGTTTCGATCAACATTTCTAAAATCACCCACTGTTCCTTGCATTTGAGGGACTAACTGTTGTTATCAATGGCTTATAGATTTACAACAATTTCACAAGATTTGAATAGGTTTTATTTGGCATATCACTCATAAATGAATTGCAGTGCGGTGTTTACAATATGGCGCAACTGGCAAGCTCGGGATGTGCGATCAGGAACGTTTCTGTGCCCGCATACTCATATTCTGTGCTCATACTGTACTCGACTTTTCCTTTTTGTCTTTTTTAAAAATTAGTTCCACGCGATATCTCACATCAAACGAAAATTTTGTTTTCCGCCCAGTGGAGATTCGATGCTTATGGCGGTTTTGTACTAGGCGAATATTTTCGCGCGAAGCAAATTGCTATATTCATATTTTTGATTAGTTCCAGCTGAGAGCTCATAAGTGACATGTATAGGACGTAATTGGACAACCATACATGTAGTTGGGACAAAGAGTGTTCATTTGACTATTCAATGACAATAAGCCAGTGCGTTGGATAAATCTTATTTCAATTCATAATATCAGGCTGGGGAATTCAGTATAACGAATTTGCAAGTGTAAATAGAAATGCAAATGTCTATTGTGGTTTTAGCCTGATGTTATGAATTAAAATAAGTTTTATCCCGATGCAGAACACGTCATTTTGACGCGCAGTAGACATTACGAACTGGCTTATTAGATAAATTTACGCAAGAGTATTGCATAAATGTGGTGATTTCAAGATTGACTGCAGGCTATCAGACGAAGGTCAGAAACAGCAGATAGTTAAAATATTTGGTTCCTCATATCAGCAAATGTTGCATCTACCTTCCTACAACCGATAATGGATCACTTCTGGATCATCTGTACACCAATATTGAAGACGAATACGCGTTACAATTGGGATATATGAATCGTATTTTTCAGACCACAAACCGGTGTGGTGTGCCTTAAAATAGATGAGACATGTATATACATATAATACATACATCATAATGTTCGCTTCATCATATGTCTTACACACAGGTTTAAATTTAAAAAGTTTAAAAACTACCAAACGTAATTTTCGACTACAATGTCATCTTCAGGGTACAAGTTAACCATTAGCTATAAACCTTCGCGACAGCCGAGTGAATAATCAAACTAAACCTTAACTATTTAAACAACCTGTTAACAAACATATAATTAACCAGACTGGAAAGTTTGTATTGCGCAGCGGAGATCTCGGGTGCGCAATTTCGGACGAAATGCGCGTCTGGACGCGCAAATTTTGGAAATGCTCCGAAGAAACGCGCACTTTCGAAATCAGCCGCGCTATCCGCGCTTCTGAAAAGCTATTGCGCAATATTTCAAGCTCAAACGCGCACTTGTAGTCTGAGGAAAGCGTGAACGCGCGCGCCGCGCGTAAAAACGCGAGCGTAAGAAAATGCGCACTGGGAAGTGAGAGAAGAGCGCGCGAATGAGAAACTTACGCGAAACGGAAGTTGAGATGCGCGACAGCAGACAAGCTGGCACAATTTAACTTCCGATTCGACTGGCTAATAGCTAACAGAAGTTTGCGGTTGAGAAATTTGATCTAATGACAGGTTTTCAAAGCAAACGTCGTTTACTCGTTTCGTTCTGTGGAATATTTTTGCTGTGAAAGGTTTTCAAGGGAGTTTGCAAGTTCAATTGTGCGAGGTAAGTGTATATCATGTGTTTATCAGTGAATGCAAATGTAGTATAAATTGTTTTATTCGCGTTTATGGAAATTTGTGTGCTGAATTACTGAAGCAGCCGGCGGCGGTCGGTTGTTTAAGCCTTAAGGTACTTTTAATCTGAAATTTCAAGGCTACATGAAGTCCTTTGAAAAGTCAAAAGGAGTCCTTTTGACTTTTCCCCTTCTATCACTGCCCACTGGGGTATTAAGTTATTTGAGATTTCGACACAGAGACTGGAAATGTAAATGCTGTGAAATGTATTACAAAATATGAATTGCGAGCCAACCACCACCGGCGCATGTTGCAGCATCACATTCACATTTACAGTTTAGTGTTTACTATTTAACATACACTATAATATACCAATACCTTTTCCTTGTCCTTGTCCTTAAGTTCAACAACAAGAATACAGTAAAAGAGTGAATTTGTGAGAATATAAAGTGACAAACCTTTCTCCATTTTCGTTGTCATCCTTTTCCTTATTGACCAATGGTATATCATCCCGGACCTCCTGGCTATCACTGACCACTTTATTTGCAAGTTCAAGCTGTTCTATAACTTCTCTACAGCACAAAATTTGAAATTTACCATTTTAGTTTCTATCGCCTATCAGTTCATAGTGCATACGTATATGGTTTAATTGATTAACTCTAGTGTGATTTTATATTATACAGTACATACGCCATAGTTAAATCACTATCAACATCCAAATCCATACAAGTGGTCTCTTGTGTTTGAGGCGGTTCTGCTAAGACTCTACCACTTCCCTTCTCTTGATTCGTACTACAGTGAGAGTTCAAGTACAACAGTTTATAGCACAAATGGGAGGATTCGCAATTTGTAAATGTTACAAGAAATCCAAACTGACCTAACTGTCCTAACATATCACATATGCATTTATAAACAACACCAGTGTCCAAAGCTTATTTTATTGAGTATACATGTACTTGGGTACTCTGTACTCAACAACTTAACTTTGAACTTTCCAAATACATGTATACTGTACATAAATATAAGTAGGATAGAACTGTTAGGCTTTGACTTTCACCTACCTAGATGAACTTGCAGCAAATGATGCAAATCTACGTTTGCACACCTTCATTGCCTCTGCAGCAAGAGGTGAACTTTCGGGCACAGCATCATCGGCTGTCGTCTTTTGGTTTTTGTGTGCTTTGGAAAGGTGGCTAGAAAGGGTGGATTGATTTCCCCTTGCCAACCAAAATTTCTTTCTCCCTTTCCCTTCACGGAAACAAAGCAGACAAAACCCCATTGGTGTTTTGCCATGACCACCTTTTGCTCGCTTGGCCACTGCGCCACCGCGGCCAACTTTAACGACTGTTTGCCAACTCTATTAAACATACTGGGAAACTGCGATTCTAGAGTGAATATAGAAAAACGTTTCTTGATAAATATAGAAGACCACGATGAGTCGATGACATTATAGCTACTGTGATACTGATATTATTATCTCTTTACCTTTCTCCGATATCTTTCTCTTTGGTGGAGCCTCTCCTTTAGTTGCTGCACAACTGGCACAGAGCACTGCTGCACCAAAACCTTCTTCATCCTCCTCATTCAATTTCGCACAAGGTGCAATAGCATGGCAGGCTTTCTTGCAAACTTTGCAAGAATGACTCCCACATTCCTTCTTGCATGAAACACAAACTATGCAACAGGAAAAGGAAATAAATTATCACTATTAATTTATGAACTATCTGTTTATGATTTTATTATTGTTAAGTGCGCCGCAACCCTTTTCAGTCCTTTTGTAACTAATCTTAGATCACTAAGTGCGAGAAGGTGTTTCGATTGCATATCCTAATAAGTAATAACCATTAATCACAAAGAACTACTTTGTAGATATACTGTTACAATAGAGTTGGACATAGAAAAATAGAACATGAAAAATGGAGCACCCGGAGCAGAAACGGAGGAACCCTCATAACGACATAACCCCTCTGCCCGTGGGCCTTAGTCCCAGACCCTTACCCTTTTACGACCTTCACTATAGTGTGTTAAATTAATAGGTACTAAGCTACTAAAGTATATATTAAAGACAGACCTTAGAGGCCCAAAGGCTTACGGCTTACCTGGTTCATCTGGTTGAATTATCTCAATATCGTCCGGCACGCCTGCCATTATTTTTTCACCATGAAACAAGGAAGTGAAGGAACTGGAATGTGCAACTGCAAGGAAGAGTTTACTCAGTTAGCCAGTTTAGACTTTGCCTTTTGGCACATTGGAAAATCAAAAACATACAAAATTGTAATTTTAAGTAATGTGTGAATGATGTGATGGAAATTGAATTGTTATTCTGATTTCATTCATATTGCCAGTGTTCAGTGTTCACAAATCACAATCAACTGAATAGAACTCCGTTTAGACTTTTATACTCCTTTGAGTTTGGACTGTTTTTATAATCAATAATCATAGTAAACACTATAATAGTAAACACTAAACTGTAAATAGTAAACACTAAACTGTAAATGTGAATGTGATGCCGCAACATGCGCCGGTGGCGGTTGGCTCGCAATTCATATTTTGTTGTAATATTTTGTAATACATTTCACAGCATTTACATTTCCAGTCTCCGTCGAAATCTCAAATACCTTAATACCCCAGTGATAGAAGGGGAAAAGTCAAAAGGACTTCATGTAGCCTTAAAAGTACCTTAAACAACCGACCGCCGCCGGACGCAAGGACCCTGCTTTAAAGTGATTTTATGGTTCAATTCAGTGAATTCAGTAATTCACCACACAAATTTCCATAAATGCAAATAAAATAATTTATACTACATTTGCATACACTGATAAACACATGATATACACTTACCTCGCACAATTGAACTTGCAAACTCCCTTGAAAATCTTTCACAGCAAAAATATTCCACAGAACGAAACGAGTAAACGACGTTTGCTTTGAAAACCTGTCACTAGATCAAATTTCTCAACCGCAAACTTCTGCTAGCTATTAGCCAGTCGAATCGGAAGTTAAATTAGGAACTTAGGATGCTGTTTTTCATTGTTTGCATCGCTGCCAGAGTGCCAGCTTGTCTGCTGCCGCGCATCTCAACTTCCGTTTCGCGTAAGTTTCTCATTCGCGCACGCTTCTCTCACTTCCCAGTGCGCATTTTCTTACGCTCGCGTTTTTACGCGTGGCGCGCGCGTTCACGCTTTCCTCAGACTCCAAGTGCGCGTTTGAGCTTGAAATATTGCGCAATAGCTTTTCAGAAGCGCGGATAGCGCGGCTGATTTCGAAAGTGCGCGTTTCTTCGGAGCATTTCCAAAATTTGCGCGTCCAGACGCGCATTTCGTCCGAAATTGCGCCCCTGAGATCTCGGCTGCGCAATACAAACTTTCCATCAAAGCACTTATATACTTGCATCATGTGACGCGGAAGATGAACAACGCTAGCGGAACAGGAGGGAAATGGGCATTTATGTTTCGCTCTCTGCCCTTTCTTTTTCTTTTCATCATCTTGGGTTCCAATAGTGGTTGCTACTATTAACGCATCATTCTCCCGTTTTCTACAGCTACCTCCGAGTCTGCCACTGCTGCCACGGCATTTGCACCATCTACTGCGACAGATGTACAATTTCCATGGTTCACCTCTCCCTCAACGTGATGGTCCATTGACACCAATTCATTGACATCAATTACTTGCAATACTGTGAATGGAAAAACAGTCCAGACTGAATAATACTTCTATGCAAATATGCGAACATTGAAACGTAGTAACATGCAAATACACTGTATGCTAACATTGGAATATAGTAACATGCAAATATGCTCCTGTTAAGACATACACTACTAGTCATGGTCAAATGCGTTTTGAGGATTGCTTATTGACAAATTCTTGTTTCCGTATAATCGTCGGGAACGGCTGGATAGCCTGCGAGCAGGCTCATAATTATTTGGGGCATTGGGTCGGTTGGGGGATTGGGGCCGGTAAGGGGGCGAGTCGGACGGGGGGGGGGGAAAGGGGGAGGGAAAATGAGCCTGCACGGAAAGCATACAAAAACGAATATGTGCGTCCTAAATCAAGACGCAAAATTCCCATTGGCTGATACTAATTAAAAACGGAAATAGCTGAACAGCGACATTAAATGCGAAAGATATTGTTGTGGAGCGCTAGCGAGCTGTCTCCAAAGTTAAACTTTATTTTGAAGTTAAAAGCAGGACAACGACTTGCCCTTGACTGTCTTCTCGACGGAATCGACGTTTTTGCTGTTCTACCGACAGGTTACGCTATATTCTTCAAGAGATTATTACAGAATCAGTTTCTTCTAGAGAAGGAGTTATAACATCAGTGTTCTGATTTGGCCATTTTATCAAAACCTTCACTCTTGTTTTTTCACACAAAACATCGTTGACGTTAACGGGCAATTCGTCGATAGTAATTCGTGGGTAGTTTTCTTGAACATCAACTCGAGCGTCTGCGTGCCGTAACGGACTTCTATCTGCTTCAGTCTCGTAAACTAACGATTTCCGAGGACTAGTTTTAGAAGATCTAGCCAATGATTTGGTAACTTCAATCCTTAATGTTTTTCGCAAGCGAGGGCTTCGCTCTGAAGTCGAGACAGAGGTAGGCAGGCACCTTTTGACGCGAACTTCGCTGGGTTGATAATTTTTTTGCCGACCGCTTCATCAACCTCGCAGTCAGCACTACGTACGTTTTAAGTGTTCACAACGAACGAATATCCTTCACAAGTTTTCCGTATTTTACCGGCGCATGTCCTGCACAATCTGTCCGATCACAGTTATGGTCCGATAGAGACCCGCTTTTATCACAAATAACGCCTATACCTTGAAGCCTGGCAAGACTTGAATTATGCGTGCGCTCTTGTGCGCTCTTGGCTTTTCGATCGTTCAAATAAGTTGGACGTCGAGACAGATTTCCACGTATAACCGTACTTTACTTTCAGTGATGTCTTGCAACAACGACAAAGGTCGTTGGCAGACATCACTGAAAGGATGTTGGCAGACATCCTCTGAAACTTTTTCGGAGTTTGTTTGTTGACATAATTGAGACTGTTTGCACGTATAGTATGGCGCTTTGTTTACAAACGCAAATGAAGCCTCAAACTCTCTTCCGGTGAGCGCTAATTGGATAAATTTTGGCCAGTTTGACATTTGATTAATTAGATTAGCTGAATGGGCGTAATTCGTTTTTGTATGCTTTCCGTGCAGGCTCATTTTCCCTTCCCCGCCCTTACCGCCTCGCGTCCTTACCGCCTCCATGCCCCCAAATAATGAGCCTGCTCGCAGGCTAACGGCTGGGTTTCTTAAGTGACTAAGTAGCTTTATATATTACTATCGTAACCAATATCTCATGTACATGTAAAACTGAAATTGTAGCTATTGAAGGAATTAACCTTTCTGGAGTTATGCATATATTGGTATAATCGTAATATTGCTTAGAGTTGCATAAATGGAGCTTTGAGTTTAGTTTTTATACAGAGCTTTGTGTGTAGTGATTATACAAGGAGCATCAACCAGCATAAACAAGCATCAACTACATGTAGCATCTACAAGCATCAACTAGTAGCGTAAACAAGTGACGAGCCGAAACGAGTACTCTCCCTATATTTGCTGCCGCAGCAAGCGAGCCTTGAGCGAGCCTCGAGCGCGCCTTCAGCACGCCTGGAGCGCGCCTTGAGCGAGCGCGCCTTGAGCGAGCCTTGAGCGAGCGAGCAAGGCAGCAGACTAAAAGAGAACAGGTATGCAAAATCTCGTGGCCGCTAGGCATTGTGGTTCCAACATTAATTAGACCACAATGCAACGCACCAACTATATAATAAATGCGTGCCTTGCGTCTTTTCGTTCTGGTTCTGGCGTTCGAAGTTGGAAAGTCGTTGTCGAAGATAGATTGGATCAAATAAACGTGGCTAAGTGGATATAAAATATACGTAGCTAATACTATTTACGAATAATACTATTAGCAAAATATTAACATAACGCGTTTAAGATGTATAGCAAAATAGATTGTTGAATTGTGAGGCCCAAAATAGATTGTTGAATTGTGAGGCTCTTATCAAGATATTAACATACACGTTTAACGTGCATAGCAAAATAAATTGAGGTCTGATTTTATAATACGCTTCTTTATCAAATTAGAAAGAAAGGTCTGTTGTTTAAGTAATTCAATTCGCTTCTTTATTTTATCAAATTAGTAAATAAGATATAATATTAGCCATAGCCATATAGCCGTAATTTATTATGTGTGATATAGAATTATTTTATAGATATCAATTAGCAAGTTAATAAACTGTTAGACAACACTGTACTAAGTGAATACACTGTTAGACAACACTGCAGTACGTTAACACACTGTTAGACAACACTGCACTAAGTGAATACACTGTTCTACAACACTGTACTAAGTTAATACACTGTTAGACAACACTATACTAAGTTAAGACAACACTGTACTAAGTTAATACACTGTTAGACAACACTATACTAAGTTAATACACTGTTAGACAAGTTACTTGTCTCAAATTCGTCAGCCTTTCGTGCTTGGATGCACAAAAGTATTATGAAATAGGTAAGGAAGACCATGGAGGACCTTAAAACGTGACTACATGCCATCTTGACGCGCTGCTGTCATGTATTGCCAATTAGATTGGAGAAGGGAAAAAACACGAATGACTTTGCAGAGGAGAGAAAGAGTTCTGGACTGCTGGTGCTAAAAATGCACCTCAAAACAAACGGGTTCAAAAACAAACGCGAATAAATAACATTCAATGCTAATTCAATGCCGATTTTAGATTCGGTGGCAACAGAATTACATTTTAAGTGTATTGCAGAAGCAGTGCAAGTATCACTAGATGTCTGGAACAAGAAAGACGACATTTTTTACGTATACTTGCCCTGTCAGTGCAATTTAACTTGGGACAAATCCGAAACGAGTCATCCACTGGTGTATTTCCAAAACTAATAGTGATGCTACGTACCACGTACTCCTGGAAGAACGTCAATGGAAAAAGACCATGACAAAAAAAGAAATGTTAAGTTACAAGTATGTTTATCATATGCAGACAATGCGTTGGTATCTATTAAGAGATACCGATACATAAACAACAAACTCAAATAAACGATACTTTCTCTATTTTAAGAGTCGCATGTCTTGACGGAATCACGTTATACAAAAAAGACATCTGTTCACTTATGCTCAAGTGAGTAGTAAAATAAAAACCGAGTTTGCTTCAAAACATTGTTAAACGTAATACAAAGATCAATTTCCTAAATTATAGCACTATCGTTTACAGGCACAAAGAGAACACGAAGGAGATATTTTCCATCCATGCCCAAGTTATTTCCAGCAGAGATAATTAATTAATGGGATCAATGTATGTACAATCTATTAAATTGAAGTAATCGAAATATAACTTGATCAGCAGTGGTTAGTTGCAATTCATAATTCACAGGTTCCAAAAACCTCTCGATTTAAGTGCATGTAATATAGAAGGGATAAAAAGATGGACTCCAAAAAAGCTGCATAAATGTCAATATGTTTTGGTTCCTATCTGTGATATGCAAGTGTATAGTCATCGTTTATTCCGTTTTAAAAGCTTCACTATCTTATTTGGAAACATATTGAACCTCCTCCCTTTAAGGACACACGGGTGGCTAGCTGTTAACAAGATTCCAACTGGCCAGCTACACATACTTTGCAGTGTGGGATGGCAAAGAATCGTTGAAGCAGAATCGATTAAAAGGTATATATATGGTCGTCATATACACAATTGTATAAAAGCATCTTCCAAGTTGCATGAACATAATAATCTTTGTTCAAAATTCGTCCGGAAAGAAACTTATTTATTGCATTAAAAAATGTCAACTCAAAATTGGGATTTTACATATATTTATAATAGTAGGTAACCCCCCATATAGGAACCAAAGGCCTCATTAGTATTTCAATAGAACAATAGACAGAACAAAGAGCGTTACCACAAAAAGTAATTAGTATTGTTAGCGTGATGAATGGAACAATTGGTGTGAACGCGTTGCGAACGCATAGCATGCCACCGGGTCACTGTTACAAACGAACGAATGGACATTGATGTTGTTTGTGACAGCCCTATCACACACGTTACAGGCGTTACCTATCACTATCTCGCGGGAATCCTAGCTGGCTTTGCATATTGAACATGGCTTCAACAATACTTTTATGCAAACGCATAGCATGCCACTTTACTAAATATTTCGTGTGAGGGACAGAAGTAATTAGTATTGTTAGTGTGACGAAGGCGTTGCGAACAGAAGGAAATAACACCGCGAGCGGTCCCTACATAAACGCCGGCCAAACAAACACTTTACCTAAAGTGTTTCACACTGGGAATCTACTGTGCTGGATACAGTTTTGCCTGCGATTTTACCGTGTTGGATATAGTTTGTTTGGAGATATTTTTTGGACGTATATTTGTGATACAAGGTAAGATATTGATGTGATTATATAGTGAATTGAATATAGTTGAATAGTTGTTTCATTCTTATAACAAGTTAATATATTGTCATACATCTCCAAACAGGTAAGTAAAAGGTGAACGAGGCTGTTAATTGTTGATAAGATAGGGACAGTTTCTGAATATTATAAAAACTACAAGCGAAACACAAATTTTGGACGAAAGAATAATAATGCAATACATGAAATAATTGAAACTTCTGATTCCCATGACCAACCAGCAAGCTCGGCAATCAGGTAATATATATATGACAAGTACAAGACATTACTTCATACATACATACATACATACATACTATGTTCATGCATAATCATGCATTATGAGTTCATATTCACTTCTGTTATTTAGTTTAAAAAAATGCCACAAATTGGGAATTCGGAATGGTTTAATTGCAACAAAGAACGCAACATGTCCAATGTACTGTCGATGAATACGAAAAGACTAAAAGCAGAGGTTATGTATGAGTCAATTCCAACCGCGATCATCCCCTGGGGCGAACCACATGGATTTGACTTGAGTTGAAGCATTATGTGTAATTACGTTGAAGGAAATGTTAGAAAAATTCTTGACAATGATGCAGATAATTTAGGTATAAGAAAATATACGAAACTGTTGTTTAGAGGCAAATGTGACATAACTCAGTCCATATACTTATTCTGCATTCATACAACTACAGATGCTAACCAATCATCATGGATAATTTAAACAGATTTGATTAACTCAAATGCCATTTATGAAATCGAGTCTGGCCAATGGTCAATTGATCGGCTGTGAGAAGTCGTTATAAGCTTGGTTCTTCCAGAACGAGTATCCAAAGGTATATATTTAACTCGTACATTATTTTATCCCGACCCTATCAGAAAATACCAATTTTGGCAAAAACAAGGGAGTGGCAAACATCAGGAATTTTTGGAGGTGTTCAGATAAACCAGAATTTAGGCCACCGAATATCCCGTTTTGTTCACCATCAGCGAGAGAAGAGATTACAGAACGTGAAATTGAGAATTGCTGGCTAACACAGTGATCCACCAGCAACAAGCATACAGTAATTCACAATAAACACGTCGACTCAAACAAAGTACAGAGATATACAACCTTATTGTAAAGTATATTGGGTTATAAAAAAAAACAGTGTGGTTATTCTGTGTTGCAATATACATTTGCTAAACTTTGGTACTGCTCTGTATGAGGGCTGTTAACATGGCGTACTACGGTGCTGCCCACTGCTCTGCACGATCGTTCCTACCCACTGCTCTGCACGAGCATTGTTAAAATGGCGGGGGAAAAATGGCGCGATACGGTGCTGCCCACTTCTCTGCATAAGCGTTGCTAACATGGTGAGTATTGCTTCCATCTCGGGACTTGGAAGGGTTATTTCCTGGCTTCATTAATGGTTCCAGTACATCACTTATGGTGGTCAGCTCAAGATCCTGCATCGATGGATCTTAACCTGGATCCAAGTACCGCTATTCGCCCCAGGCCCCCACCAGGCTACAGCTTGCACCAACCTTCCAAACAGGTAAGTAAAAGGTGAACAAGGCTGTTAATTGTTGATAATACAGGGACAGTTTCTGAATATTATAAAAACTATAAGTGAAATACAAATTTTGGACGAAAGAACAATAGTGGCAGCACATGAAATAATTGAAATTTCTGATTACTATGACCAACTAGCAAGAGCTCCAATCAAGTAAATCCTTTAATATATATGATGAGTACAAGACATTACGTCATACACACATACTATGTTCACACATAATCATGCATTATGAGTTCATATTCACTTCTGTTATTTAGTTCAAAAATGCCACAAATATGGGAATTCCGAATGGGTTTAATAGCAGCAAAGAACGCAACATGTACAACGTACTGTCGATGAATCCGAAAAGACTAAAAGCAGTGGTTATTTTGTATGGGGTTGCACATCTACATAATTTGGCTTCCAAGGTTTAACTGACTCTTATATTTTATGATTTGCAGAAACAACAGCACTGGTATTTCATATAATATTTCTTTCATTTTAGCGATCGCGGCAGACAAAGAATGATATTGCAACGCAACAGATGTTCGAGGAGATACAGGCGATTGCTGGAAATGGTAATGTGTGTGTGTGTGTTGGATTTGCTTCAATCATAGTAGGGCCGCGTTCAGCCGGGAGACTGGGTTTAGAACAAGCGCGAAAATAAGCAAAATACCCTGAATTAAATGCGTTATTTCTCTGTTCCATTTACTTCAATCAATCTAAAAATCTTCAGAATTGTGGATATGTGTACGATGTATTGACATAATTATTTTGGAAGTTTAAGCTTGCATAGATTTTTGTTGCGAGAGCGTAAAGTTGGTGCCATTTCCGCCATTGTAAACACGGCACCGCTGTCCTTGACAACCATGCCTGATTGGGAGCATTTCCGCAGGTGAGTACCTGTCAAAAATAACTTGAAATGGGCAGCAGAAGAAAGCTGAGATCCTGGGCTTTTGATATTTGGCACTCGAAGAAAAGTGGACAGCAACACAACTTCATTTGCATTCAAATTTCGTTTTCATTTAAATTCCCTCGCTACATGGAAATGTTTAAAGTGCCAGGTATGCTAATAATCCTTATGAAATAAGCTTTCATTTGATGTATAAATCACAATGTTTTAACAAGTTACTCACATGTGGACATTACTTTAAACATAGATACCTCGCCAATCTTTCTGCCAATGGTGCCGCGATTGACAGATGACACTAGCGCTGTGTGTCCGTGTGTCACAAGTGGAACGACGTGGAACTATTGAACTTAATGACAAATGGTTAAAGCCAGATTAGTGGAAAGGTGAGTTCAAAATATGTTATCGCTTGCTAGACAAAGTTTTCGAATCCAGTAGTCTTTGTGAAGGCAACCATGCCAGCCATAAAGGATGGAGAGTTTGTTGGTGATCATATATAAATCAGAAAGAGACTCTATCGAAAAAGAGACTCTATCGAAAAAGACACTCTATCGAAAGACTGGATGAAAGAAAACAGCAGCTATCCCGAACGGTCTTGGAAGAATTCATGAATGAAATATTTAAACTTCCAGTAAAAAAAGCGAGACTTAAATAAACATGTCTCAGAAATTGAAGTCCTTATTACTAGTGTAGAAGAGTCGAACACCGAAGTTGAAGTGTGCTAAACAATAGCAAGACTAGAAGTTTGTCAGCTACGGCAGGAGCTGCAAAAAAATGAAAAAATATGTTACCATAAGTCAAAACAATCGCAAACTGCTATGGAGAAGCTTGGGAAGCTTTCACCACACAATTTCAACAAGAAAATTAAACGTTGGGATGAGATGAATGTAAAAATCAAAGAGGAAACAAAACGCTGAAAAAAGAGATTAAACTTATTCAAGAAGGGAAAGGAAATTAATTGGAAAAACAACCCCAAACCTATGAAGATATTATTGATGAGAAAAATGAAGTTATCATTCGGTTAAATGATAATTTAGACTCGGTTCTTGATGCCAAATCCAAAGCTCAAAAATTAAAATGGTACTACAAGGAAAAAGCTCAAAGGCACGTCAATCAAGAAAAAGGGGAGATCTATTAGCTGAATGCATAGTTGAAGGCAAAAATCACCGAGCTTGAAAACGATATCGATGTGTTACAAGAAAGAATTGAAGAGTTTTTGGTAGTTCATGCTGTGAAAATATTTAAAAATGGAAGATACAGTGATGAGATAAGAACTGTGTATGAAGATCTGTTATGTTGGGGGTGTTGGTGTTGATAATGTTGAGCATGTTGTTCGGGCAGTACTACAGAATCTTGGTGGGTTGCAGTGTGGTCGCGTGCCTAAAGCTACATTTGCTAGATGTATGTATCTTGAGGCAAGGCGATTGGCACAAATTCAGGTTGCAGAGGAGCTTTTGAGTGTTGGGAGTGTGGTAATAGGAAGCTTCTTAGCGATGGTACATCAACACATGGTTATCACTATGGCACATTTGATGTTACTCTGGACGAAGGAAATGTTTTTGTAGCTGGTATGAGGGATATGGCAAGTGGAGATTCAAAGACTCAGTTGGAGTTATTGAAAGAAATGTTGAGTGACATTGGTAAGTGTGCAGATGATGAAAAGGGAGAAAAAAAGGAACTGAAATCAATTAAGAATTTGATGTCAGATAGATGTATTGTACAAAAACAATTTAATGAAATATTGCAGTCATATAGGCAGTCTATACTACCAAAAGTTGTAGAAGGTTGGGATTCATTTTCTGAGGAGGAGCAAACCAAGGTTTCAAGGATGAATGACCTGTTTTGTGGATTACATTACATAATTGGTCTTGCAGATCAGGCAAGAGCTCTAAAAGTGTGGAATAAATTGCTTTATGGTGATGCTAAAGTTGGTAGCCTTACACATGGGGGTTACAGCAATGGTGAGTCTGGGACTTTACGGTTGATTCGGACAGTATGTAAAGCTGTTCAGGCAAAAGGGTGTGAAAGATCTGGAAAGGCAGTTTCCTTTGCTGATTACATGAGAAATAAGGGTATCGAGTCCATTCCTTTAGTACCATTTCGGGGAAATAGGTTTAATATCCTATTTCACAATGGAGGTGGGGTATTTTACTTGCATGAACACCTGCAGTCATTCTTTGAATGGATAAAAGATGAGAACAAACTGCTTAAGGCAGTTTATCATGATCTGGAAGTTGCTTAATTCCTGGCTGGGGGGTAGAGCACTTGGTCTAATCAATAAGTACGTTACTGGTCCATTGTGGAGAGTCCTTGCAAAAGAAGATGTTAGTGCTTTGGATATGAGCGAACGATATCAAAAGCTATTACATTTCTTTAATGCATGGTCAGATGATTACACCCCACTGCTGCGAGATGTTGTTGTTTTTGATGATGTGGAAGTGAAAGCTAATGAGTGCTGTTCAAAGTTTATCGAAGTTAATCCTACCTGGGACATGATGACTAAACAAGTTCTGGAGTTGATTTTTGGATCATTTGTCGTGGTTACGAAGCAGATGCTGAGTGACCATCTTGAAGGTGGAAAATATCACAAAGCTGGAGATGAGCTGAAAGTAGAATGCAAGAATGCTCCAAAAACGAATGTCGTCCCAGAACGCGACTTTGGTATGCTTGGCCGTCTGCTTGCAAAAACGCCAAATGCAACAACCTTAGTATTTGAAGGGATTGTTATGTTTACAAAGAATGATACTAGAAGTTGGCGAAAGTCCAGAAAAGAAAGCAGCTGTGATGGAACTGGCTAGAAATTCCAAACTAAGTCAGAGACAGCAGTATGTTGAGAGGAAAGCAATAATTAGAAAAAAAACAGAAGAAAAGCTAGAAAAAGAAAAGAGGAAAAAGAAAGAAGAGATTTGAATGCGAGAATGCTAAAAACAAGAGCTTGTGCACCAGGTTGAGGAACAAGGTGGGCTCTAGAAAACAGATGAAGAGGTTAACAACGAAGTAAGTCATGTGCAGGGGGAAATAGAAAATGGTTTGAATTCAAATACAGTTCCTAAAAACTGTTCTTGGCACAATACATAAGGATAAGAAAGTTTTTCAAATGTCGTCAGGAGGAAAACCGAATTTGCAGAGTCATGGCGTTTACTGGCTTACTCTTACTTAATGCCATACTCTTAGGTAAACTGCGTTCGTTGGGCCTGTCTGAAGGTGCCGTGAATTGGTTCAGAAGTTACTTGACAGACAGAAGCCAGTCAGTGCGCATCGGTTGTGAGTTGTCAGAATGACGTCAGATAACACACGGCGTACCTCTGGGCCCAATCCTCGGGCCGGCTTTGTTTAACATATATATAAATGATTTACCGTGTGTTCCCTTGAGTCATATGTCGATGACTCCAAGTTGTACTTATCGTTTGTTGTCAAGGATACTGATGTCGCTGCATCTCAGTTGACAGAAGACGTCAGAAGGATCGCAAAGTGGTGTAGCTCTAACAACCCGGACAAAACGAAACTGCTGTTTGTTGGGTACACCACAGATGCTTAAGCAGATGCCACAGGATTTCAACGTTACCCTCCTTGGAAAGAAATTAGTTCCGTCACCATCCGCAAAAGACTTGGAAGTCACAATTGATGCAAGTTTGAATTATAATGAGCACATAACAGATGTGGTTTCAAAGTGTATGGCAAGGTTATGTCAGATAAATCGTGTGAAGCACATTCTTGACAAGCAAACGTTGCTAACGGCTATAAATGCTCTTGTATTTACTAAACTGTATTACTGTTCATCTGTTTGGGCAAATACATCTAAGAGAAACGTCACGAAGCTTCAGAGAAAAAGAACTTTGCAGCGCGTATCGTCACTGGGACAAGAAAATATGATCATACCAGTGAACTATATGCTGCGTTATAGAGATATCGCCCTAGCGTTTAAGTGCCTTAAGGGTTGTGCTCCCCAGTACCTGTCTAGCAGATTTACATTAAGACCCGAAATTCATGATCGAGCCACAAGGTACAGTAACATGTTATCAATTCCATTCTACAGAACTGCCACTGGTGAGCGGTCTTTTTTATTCAGAGCTGTGAAACTGTGGAACGATCTACCAGATTATCTGAAAGGCTTAGATAATTTAAACGTTTTTAAAATTGCTTTCAAGAATATCTTGTTTGATGAATTTTATAGGGGTTTTTAGCCCTTTTTATATATTGTATGCTCTAGATACTATAGATTTTAAATTTATTGTAATTAATATCTGAAAAGCCCTTTTGGGAGGTATTAATAAAGTTTATTATTATTTTATTTTCTTCCCAGCCTTTAACTCTTCCTTGTTTGCTTGTTTGTTTCTTTATACCGTTCTTTTTCCAAGAGCAATTTCTCACTTGACACCAGTCTAGGTCCTGTGGTTGTGTCTTCTACAGGCAATATGTCAATACTGTTATAATCTTCATTAATTTGCTGTTTTATCTCTTTAAGATTGTTAGCCATCTGTTCAGAGTTGAATTTTCGATTTGAATTTCAGAGTTTAGATTCGGTGGCAACAGAATTACATTAAGTGTATTACGGGAGCACTGCAAGTATCATTAGATGTCTGGAACAAGAAATACGACATTTCTGACACACTTAAAATGCACGTGTGCAATACTTGCTCTGTCAGTGCAATTTAACTTGGGACAAATCCGAAACGAGTCGTCCACTGGTATCTATTGCCAGAACATACTCCTGGAAGAACATACTCCTGGAAGAACGTCAATGAAAAAAGACCAGGACAAAAAAATAAATGCTAAGTTACAAGTATGTTTATCATATGTAGACAACACATTCTAAAGAAAATCTCTGACGTCACTACGCACAATATCTGCTGCATTAGTAGATATTGCACGATATCTGCAAAGTGACTGTATCTCTATTTGTTCTCATATATCAGAAGTTGGATTTCTCTATTTTAAGCATTCGCATGTCTTGACGGAATCACGTTATACAAAAAAGACATCCGTTCACTTAAGTGACAGCGTGATTGATTTTATGCGCAAGTGAGTAGTAAAATAAAAACCGATTTTGCTTCAAAACATTGTTAAACGTAATACAAAGATAAATTTCCTAAATTATAGCACTATAGTTTACAGGCACAAAGGAGATATTTGCCATCCATACCCAAGTTATTTCCAGCGGAGATCATTTATTATGTATGTACAATCTATGAAATTGAAGTAATCGAAATATAACTTGATCAGCAGTGACTAGTTACAATACACAGGTTCCAAAAACCTCTTGATTTAAGTGGATGTAATCAGGGCCGTAATATAAATTAATATCAATAGACTCGGTGGTTATCAAAACGTGCCAGAACCCACAATTTAAAATCAGTGTTTCATATACAAATTGACAAAAACATTCTTTAAAATCTTTCTCCAAAATGCACAACATGGCATTTCAGAGATTCCAGATTTCAAAATGTTTCCGAGGGAGGGGGGCATGTGTTTGAAAGGTTGGGTAAAACCTTTTTTTTTGTTTCAACTTGTTTCTCTTCAGTGCCAAACCCCTGCCATAAATAATGAACGTTCCCTAAATCACTTCTTACATGCCTTTCTTATAGACTTTCAAAAGATGTGTACTTACAAAACTGGACACGATGATCCAGAAGCAAGATGAAGCTTTGTCTGTTTTGCGAGTGTTGCTGAGTGCCACAAGAGGTGTTGGTGGCAGTGATATGTTGGAAGACGTGCTTCCTAAACCAGCTGACTGCATCACAGACTTAGAGGCATTGTCCAGTTCCCTTGCTGAGGAGGACTTTATGAAAAAAATGGTATGTACCTAGTATTGATTTAACAGTGCAATTTTATTTATCTGGTTGTAATCTGCATATCATTAAAAATGACTTTTGAGTGCACTTTTTTTATCAAAATCAATGACGCTGTGTACAATACTGCACAAGCATTGTCGAAATACTGTACTGTGTACTGCCAAAACATTTTGATAAAAAGATAGGTGATGGTACCTGCACCGGTGTTAAATATGGTAATAAGTAGGATGTTTTGACAATCGACTGGAGTAAATTCAGATATACGGCATGGGGCTCTGAGTTGGAATGCGTCAAGGGTTGCCAATATATGAACAACCACAACTACACGTGTTTCTATTCAAACATCCCATTTTCTCCATTCGTAAACACACCACCGCCCTTCGACTCCATTTTCACCTACACATTGTCCATTTCAATCATCAGTGTTATCCACATGATATAATTATTTTGGTATCCGTTATGCTTAAATATACGGTTTGCCCACTATTTAACACCCGTTTTTAAGTGTCAAATTTACGTCATCCAACTCAGAGCCCCATGGCATATCTGAATTTATTCCAGTCGATTGTCAAAACATCCTACTTATTACCATATTTAACACCGGTGCAGGTCCCATCACCTATCTTTTTATCAAAATGTTTTGGTAGTACACCAATAACAGTTGTCAATGTATCTTGAAGAAAATCAGGAAATGGTATATAAAAAATGTTATGGTATATCACATCCGAACGCATTTTCAAACTCTAACGCTTATGAATATGGTATAAGGAAATGTTTTTCTATGTAACCAATAATAAATTGGCGTAACTTGGGCCAATCTTGGTTCACATTACAAACCACTTATTTGTTAGTAATGTTTGTCATCAGAGGAAAAAAGTTATAGACCTCTTTCATAATGGCTGCCATTTTAAATATTCTTTTATGTGCATATAAATTAGCCTTTACAACCTCGTTAGGATGCAAAGGATTCTTTTGAATTGCTGACACACAAACGAGGCCCATAAAGGCTAATTTAGATGCACAAAAAGGAATATTTAAATTGGCTGCCATTGTGAGAGGTCTATTGAGTATTGGATATGGAGCAAAGATGTTCTGCAAAGCTGTAGTTAGTTCGGTAAACCTTTTCATTTAAATATTATTTTCTGGCAAAAGAATTTTTTTCAAAACAAAATGCCATTATGTTACATATAACTCAGGTTCCTTTTATTTTGTAGTTACAGTTCTTGGTCGCCTTATGTGGACACAGCCGCAGGCGAATTCTTGCAAAACTTGGCACCAACAAACTATGGTCACTATATAGCTTGAAAGGAAGAAAGTCCAAACAATCTTTCAAAGACCTTTCTATCTGTAGAGTAGCAATAAGTAAGTACATAATTACTTTTACTAATCTCCACACAATAAAATGCCAGTACAATATGTTAAAGATAGATATTGTTATGCTACATGTACTGCTTTGCAAATTGATGAACCTACTCGGTAACTTAAAAAGCTACAGTTCTCAACCCAACGTTTCGACACTCCTGCAGTGACTTCATCAGGGGAAATCTAAAGTTGTTTATGAAAGGAATCTCATTGCAACTTTAGGTTGCTCCAGATGAAAAGAGTGTGAAAATGTTGAATCGTGAAATGTAACTTTTTATGATCTAGCATTTGCCAAGTAATATCATGTTTGCCTCGCATTAACTAATTTACTGTACCTAATTAAAATTTGTATCCGCTATCCACCTCAACAAGGTCATCAAAAAGGCTTCATCGAGAACAAATTTGTTAAGTCGTATACGTCATAACATAAATCCATACACGGCTAAAACCATTTATAAAGTTATGATTCTACCGGTTATGCTCTACTGTGGCAATACAGTAGTAATATATATATATATATATATATATATATATATATATATATATATATATATATATATATATATATATATATATATATATATATATATATATATATATATATATATATATATATATATATCAATGTGTTTGGGACTGGACCGAGCTCTAAGCCAATCAGAATCAAGAATTGATTTGAATGGACCAATCAGAGCACAGCCAGTCCAAAATTTCCAGGGGGGTGTTCTAGTTTTAAGGTGTGGTCACCCTGTTAAGAGCGACCAGCCATCAAATCAGGGGGATATGCACCTGGTCGTATACAAGATGTTTTTTTGGAATTTTGTATATATTTATCTCATGAAACCTGGTGTTGTTGTACGACCAGTTTTTTGATTAACCTTGAGTTTGACGACCAGAGAGAGAGGAAGGTCAATCAAGGTGATCGTAGTCAATTTCATGAGATAGATATTTAAAATTAAAAAAACAACTTTATAAACGACCATCATACCTCACCCGATGTGATTTATACTTACCATCCAAAAACGTCCATATTATTTTTATTGGAAGAGTTGTACGATGTTGAAATAAAAATAATCAAATTTTGACTTATAGAATTAATCATAGAAATTTCCGCCATGGAGCTCTTACCTCGACGCCATCTTATGGCCGAATGACTGATATTCTTTAGTTACGGTATTTTTTAAAAAAATGATAAAATTTGTAGAGGGAAATATCTCCAAAAATTATTTGGTGTTTTTCAAATAGATGAAATATATTTAAAAAAAAAAAAAAAATGTACTTTAACACACAATAAAATAACTTTTTTTTGAAAAAACAAAATTCTCTTTTTATTGTTTTTATTTAATCTAAATACATTTCTTTATTAATAGAACTAAGTATGGAATCATCAGTTATCATAATTGTTGTTAGATATTTATGCGGACAAATAATTCCCCCATCTACCACTTCTAAATATAATTTATACCCGGATAGCTTACCCAAGGGAAAATATATACAGTGTCGTAAAATATATTTTTGATTTGGAAAATTCTGTCGAAGAGTATTAATATCACAGCGGGTATATACTTTTTTTTTAATATTGTTTCTATTAAATACTTTCTCCTTTACTTCTTCATCATCTTCATCAATACCCAAAAATGCCTTCAAACTATCATCACTATCAGAATCACCATTATCCTGAATAGGTTTGAAGGGTTTAAAGTCTTCGAAATTAAACACTTTCGACGTATACGTATCCGTATCCCGTACCCCGTACGCGTATCCTTCACCTTTATCGTTGTAGTCCCATATGAGAGGGGATCCCATGTCTGAGGAATGGGCCTGAAGACCCATATGAGAGGGGTTCTTCATGGGAAGCTTCGTTCGTTATTTCTTCTTTCGTAGCCATCTTATTTTTTCTTAAAACTAAGTTTGTAGATATCTTGGGACAATGTTTTATATAAGCACGTATTGTATAAATGAAAAAGAAATTCTTCACCTTATTTATATGAAAGTTTTTTGAGAGAATTTTTTTTCATTTGTAAAAAACCTAGGGTATAAAAAAACTGATTATCATAGAAATCATGATCAAAATCATGGCAGAATCAGATGTTGAAGTAATAAATCTTTTACATCTTAAAATGTATAAGGATGCTGATTTATTTCGTGATTGCAAGGATTCTAAGTTTTATGCTGTGGTTTATATGAAAGAGGATTTTATTCATTTTGGTAAAGATCGTCGAGCGTTAGTAGTAAAAGATCTCAATCCAGAATCATATCTCAATACGGAACTGGGAATATCTTCAAATTATTTGCTCGCAATAGTCGATCGAAGCACCGCAATCAATTTGCAAGATCAAGTATATTTTGATTCAACTTTTACATTACGAAATATCTCCACGAACGTTTGAAAAAAAAAAACAACTAAAAGTGTGATTGTTGTAAATAAACGTTTTAATACACAATAAAAACTTTTTTTATACAAGAGAAGGAATTATTATGTCTTTGTCAGTTTTTATAAACTTAATATTTTTATGCAAAAGATGAGGAATATCTTCCTCTGATATTTTTATTGTTTTTCCAGATTCTCCATGATTGATAACTTTCAGGGTTACTTCATACGGGTGTTGTTTCATACCATTTTTTTTTATTACAGAACATTGTTTTGTTTCAATTATTGTAACAGGTTTGCAATCCTCCACAAAATATATATATTCAGGATATTCTTTAAGAAGATATTCACATGATAAATAGCGCTGAAAAGTATTTTTGGAGCAGTCAAAAAAAGTTATACTATTTGTACATATACTACAAAAACGTAATACGGACATTGTTTTTTTTCAGTAATGATAAAGTTTTTTTAGTTTAAACATCTTATATAATATTATATATTTGTCTCAGAAAAGATATAAAAATAAAATAAAAAAACAGAACAGTATAAATACACGGTTTTTTTTATATTGTATTGCTTGTCGTACTTCAGTTAACAAAAAAAAATGTAGTAGTAAAGTGTAGGAGGAGTTGTATAAAAAAAGCGAAAACGAAAATAAAAAAAAGAATACGAAAACGACGACGTTCTAAAAAAATTCAAAAAGGAGGATGGAAAAAAGATCATCCGAATTATAATCATAAGTTTTATGAATTTTGGAAATGGTAGACAATGTATTTTTAAAATTTTTTTATTAATCCAAATAAGTTTTTTCCCATCTTTGTATTCTATCATCACATTCACATAGATCAACTATTCTACTATAGATAAGTCGTCCGTAATTCTGTTTACAAGGGTAACAATAATGATGGTTTACAAAGCATTCTTTACATCTGTAATGCATGAAAAAATGATAGAAGGTTTTATTCACACTTCACAACAACAGAAACTGCAATAGACCATCTTGACAATATTTTTTTGGACGTTTTGTGAAAATTTTATAGTTTGACA
Source organism: Chrysogorgia sp. JL179-B06 (assembly GCA_035772405.1). NCBI lineage: Eukaryota > Metazoa > Cnidaria > Anthozoa > Scleralcyonacea > Chrysogorgiidae > Chrysogorgia > Chrysogorgia sp. JL179-B06. The sequence goes on along the minus strand of JAYKKM010000281.1, from coordinate 1,626,828 downwards.
ACCTACTTTTATAGATTTTGCAAAACTATATAAACAGGGTATCAAATATATTTTTCTATTATTTTTCAAACATGTGGTTGTTGCGCTCAATGATTGATTTTGGAGAATGTGAATCTCATGATTATCTTACATTTTATTATCATGCTGAACCCATACAATTAGTAAACTATGAACCTGTGATTCCCTCGTTGTTAAGATATGGATATTATTTATATCTGAAAGATTGGCAAGGACCTCGATATTTCAAATTGTTGATAGTAGACTCGTTTGGAGCTCCGGAGGATAATTTACAGAACCTCTTATTATCATTGAAGGGAAAATATATAAATATTAATAATAATAATGTAAAATTAGCAAACTCAACACCTAACCATAGGGGGAAACAAATATTTTATTCGTTGTAATGTTTTTAAAATAAAAAACCTTGAAAGTTAGAAACAGAATATCGAGTTTTTATTTTTTGTAAAAAATTTTACAAGAAAAATAAATATGTTTACAAATTAATTTGTTGTGGAATTATTGAGTTACCATTTATTAGTTTAATTGTTTTATACAAGAGATGATCACTTTTAGTATCAATAATTGTTTTTAGGGTTATTCCCTTCTCTTCAAGTAATCCCTGTTTAATAATTTTCAGAGTTAGTTTGTAGACTTGAGGTGGAGAACAAAATTGGGGATTACGTTCTTTACATAGTATAGCAGGTTTACAATCCTCTACCAAATATGTATAGTTAGGAAAATGTTTTTGAAGAAAATGACATGAATAATAACGAGGAGTATAGTCATAATATGCTACACCCCTATAATTGACACAGGTCACGAGATCTTGTTCTTGATTCATCTTGTTATCAATATGATTAAATCAAATATGTAATCTTATATATATAATAAATAAAAAACACGAATTTTTAAAAAAAAAGTTTTTATTGAGTATATGCTACAGCTTTCATGAAATTATTAGAATCTATTATTAGTTTAATTTCTTTTTGTAAAAGATCAGAAGCATCATAGTCAACAATTGTTGTTATGTTTTCACCCAGACATGAACAATTCCATTCATCATTTTCATATTCATGTTTCTTTTTAACTTCCAGAGCTAAGTAATATGTTTGAGGCGTTGAGGGTATATCTTCATAGGGTATATCTTCAATACATTCGCATAATACCGTAGGTTGACATTTCTTTACAACATAGGTAAAGTGGTGTAATTCTTTTGCTAGAAAACGACTTGGATAATAGTTACTTTCATCTTCAATTTTGTAGGGGTTAAAGTCATCAGCAAATATTCTTTTATAACTTCTACCGTTATGTTCATCACAATCACGATAGGGTACATGTGAATTCGACATCATTCACAAATAACGTTTAACATGTGGGTAACGCGTTTATATATAATTTTTTATAAAAAAAAATATAAAAAGAAAAATCAAAATTAAAAAAAGACAGATATTCTAAAATATATAAAAAAAAAATCAAAAAGAAATATAAATAAAAATGTAAAAAAATGGTTTTACAAAAATATCATGGAAACCGTAGATCAACGATATAATAGATTATTCTATTCAAAATATCCCTGTGGACAATGTCTTAACGGAAATATGTGTGGGGAAGTGTGTGCGAATTATATACCGTGGAAAGATCCAAAACAAAAAAAACGTTGTTGTAGATTAAAGAGATGGTTGTTAAAGAAGATACGTTGTTAAAAGATTTAAAGAAGAAAATCCCATAAAAAAAATAAGAAACAGTATAAATAAGAGTAAAAAAAATAATTGTTTATATATTTGTTAGACAATGGAACGTATTGGAAAAGCAGATGAACGATTTGAAAGATTATATTATAACAAACATCCATGTGGAAGATGTATTAACAAACATCCATGCGCGATTCATCCAGATGAATTAAAACTTTCAAGACTAAACAGTTTTAAACGTCGGGTGTTAAACAAGTTAAATATACGGTGGAAATATACAGTGAATGTTTCAGTGGAAATGGGTTACGACGAATAGAAGAAAAGACGTCGAAGTTTTTTAAAAAGATTTAAATGGCTGTACGAGAGCGTGATTTTGATGAAATTCTTTACCCCGACATTCAATATTTATTACATGCTGAATTGTTTGAGATAGAAAAAACACGCGATTCAACGTTTTATTTTTTGGAATGGAGAGGGCATCCCTATCAGTTTAGATGTGCTGATTATGATTATAAATATTTTAACATTTATGTGGAAGATAAAAATGAACAATCTATATTTCGGAAACGATATGGGGGAAAAAGATATTATAGATTTTTAATAACCGGTTTTAGCTGGACTATGTCATTTTATGATCAGTTAGTAGGAAAACATGTAGTATTTATTGATAGATTACCCACGTTAATTTCGACCCTTGATTGTTTTGAGATAAATAATATCCCATGTTATTCAAAAACGTTTTTGTATGGTAAATGTAAGGATTCAAGATTTAGATTAGTAAAATATCAGTTACGTGAAAATTTTGGTGGTGAAGAGCTTTATTTAGTTCTTATTAAAGATGAAAATATATTATCTGTACTTAATGTGATTTATGGTACCAGTAATGGAAATTATATTGTAACATTAATAAATAAAATACATTTTGATAAATCTATGTTGCAACTACATGTATATTTAAATTCTTGTGGGGAATTATGTAATAATTTTAATGAATTAAATATTTGAAATAAAACAGTTCAATAAATCGAGAAAAGCGTTGTTTTTTATTTAAAAAAAAGAATTTATATACACTTCTTGATCTATGAAATTATGTATACCACAATCTCCTGCCACATATGTTGTTATATATTGTTTATAATTAAGCTTTTTATTTTCTGCATACTCCATAATTTCCAAATTTATATATAATCGATTCATAGGAAAGCATGGATTTAGGATTTGTTCACATTTACGTACAATAAATTTTTGATTTCGACAATTTTCTTTAAGATAGTGAAGATCATACTGTTTGGGTTTTGACATGTTGCTTGCATGAGATTCAACTGAAGAATGAACCCGAAAACAAAATGTTTTTTATTTTATTTAGATTAATGTTTATTTAGCTTAATGAATTTGAAAGCTATATAAAGAGTAAAAATATGACCATTTCAAATCACAGCAATATGATTGAAACAATTTTAAGAGTTGTTCTTTATTTTCAATATTTTAACCAAGGAGAAATTGGATATTTATTTTGGTTATGTGGATTATTTGATTATTATCGTGGAAAATATGTCACATGTCCCATGATGAATTGTGAAAACATTCACCCACGTGAAGAAAGCTATATAGTCAATATGAAAAAACTCAAGGGAAACCGTGGAATGGAATCCTATTTTATTCTAGAAGGTCGTTTCTCTTATATGATTCCGAATTTACAAGCAAGTCAAAGAAAATATTCCTTGAAGAGATCATGGCTTGAACAACGTACTATACTAGTTGAATCAGACACGTTATGCTGTAGTTTTTTTTCATTCCCCGATTGTTTTAAGGAATTATATATTGTATTACCCCTTGAAACCCAAGACTCAGATTTATTTCAATGTTTAAAAACCAATGATAAGTATCATTATACATATTTTGTACAAAATCTAACCTTTGAAAGAAAATACTTATCTTATACCCTGGGTTTTGGAAAAGAAAGTTTAGTAAGCAAATTTAAGCACATACATAGCCAGAAAGGTGATTTTGCTCTTTTTTTAAATATTTATTTGTTAATGGTAGCACCTAGTATTTTCAATTCTTATGCTTATTGTAGTTCAATTAAAAATCTTATCATGTTCACTTCATGTTTTATATTTTATTGTCGTGAACATAACCCTATAGGAAGTTTATTCAATAGACAAAAAAAAGGTCTTTCTGAAAAAAATATTAGATATGTTTTTTGGGATTTTATATATTATATAAAAAAGGGTAAAGTATCCTTTGATAAATGTCGGTATAAAAATTGTACGCGTCAAAGTTATTATTTTTAGTTTGATCCTTTGAAATTAAGTATTTTAAACAAAAGTAATTATGTTTTAAATGAAAATCACACCCAAGTTAATCATTCTGTGGGTGTTAAGCGAGATTATGGGGGAATTATAGGAGAATTTAAGTGTAAAGAGAAAATATTTGCAAATGTAATAATGCTTGAGGAAGATGTAATAGAATTATTTTATATGATAAAAAAATATATAAAAACAACATTGAATTATAATTTAGCTGCATACAATCCTATGTATGAAATGACTGAATCGAATGTTAATTGGGATAATTTTTATAAAAGTATTAGTGAACAAACGTGTATGTAAAAAAAATGGAATTAAAAGACTGTATAAAATTTAATGTGTTTGCGTATGATGTTATACGAATGGAAGAAGACGAAGAAAATGAAAAAGAATTTTGGATGAGATGTGGGAGATTTTGTTTTGCCCTAAAAATGAAAAATGGAAAATAAGTGAATGTTGTAAAACTATTCATGAAATATCTATGAGCCATTTAACGAATGCTGTACATTACAGTAAAAAAAAAAGATTTGTTGGATTTCATGAGGGGGTTGATCCTTTATATATTCAACAATATATGGAACATTTAGATGAATTTTACGTAAAAAACTATCAAAGAAAAAATATATCAGGTTTGATTTATTATATTTTTGAAACCATTCATCCTTTTTCCGATGGAAATGGAAGAATAGGGAAAGCACTTGTTGCATTTCTAGAAAAGAAAATAGAATGTAAAATAAAAACAAAAAAACAACATAGAAAGTTATGTAAAATTTTAGGAGTTATGCAACGCAAACATAATAGTTTATTTGATATAAAATGTTGTAATCAATTATACACGTTATTAGTGTAATAAAATTTTTTTCATTGTGATGGAATACAATTTTTTTTTAAATGTGCAGAGGGTATAAAATAAGCACTGTCCCTACAGTGATTCATCATTTACCCTTCACTCGGGAACAGATTCAGAGATGGTGGAACTTTATGAGAGACAACAACATGACCATTTTTATAAAATGCAATCGTATACAGATTTGTCTGTAAAAATAATTGCACAAAAAAAATATCAACGGTAATACTATTCTCGCCAAAGTATATCCGACAAATAAAAGATGTGACAAGTACAATAGCGCTGTTGAAGTGAAAAAAGATCATATTCCTTCATTGTTGAATGTTCTTAATAAGATTAGCATTCAAGAGAAATCGGTGCAGATATTTTTTGAAGTGGTAAGATTTGAAAATTGGAAAAAGCAAACATGCCGTTTGGTTGTTCGTACAGATGCGTGGGGTGGTTTGGAAATTTGTTATCAACATCAAGATAACGAATTATCCGATGCAATGGAATTTGACGATGATCCAACACCGACAACCAGCAACAACAACAACGCAACGCCAAGTGAAATCGTATGGGGAGATGACTGGGGTAGTTTTCATATAAAAAAGAAAGATTCCTTGGATGAATATATTATTGCCTTAAGAAAGTATAATCATGCGACAGGTCATAAATCCCAACCTATACCCGTCAAAAACGAGTATTGAAGAAAAATAAATCCCCACTTACCGACGACGATGATGACGCCAACGATGTCGAAAAGATCAAGAAAATAAAAGTAGAAAGTGATGATGATGATGAGGTTTGTCACCGTTTAAATCCCTCAGTAATTTCAGAAATATTTTATTATCGTTTTAGATGTTGTAAAAATATACAAGATACATTATGTTTGTACGGTAATACTATAAATAAAGAGTTAGCCTGTAAAAATATAGAAGTTGATTTTATGGGGATATTACGCGATAAAGAACTCGTTGATGAACTTGAAGAATACTATACTTATTTTATTTCTTTATTTTAGAAATGAATAAAAAGAAAAAAACTAAATTTTCTGCTGACTTTATTGAAAAAGCTTCAAGATTATTAAAAGGAGAGACATTAACTGATGAGGATTATTCTAATTATAGATTACATAGTAGTAGTAAAAAAATATATAGATGTTTGAAATATGCTGTTAATAAAAATAATGAACAATGGGAAATTGATTTAGCTGAAAACAAAGATTTAGCCCGATATAATAATCAATATCGTTATTGGTTGGTGTGTATTGATATTTTTTCAAGATTTTGTTGGGTAAAATTAATAAAAAAGAAAACGTCTAATAATGTTAAAAATAAATTTGAAAGTATTCTTATTGAAGAAGGAATAGCACCTCTTAAAATTCAAAGTGATGAAGGAACAGAATTTCAAGATATACGTACGAAATTAAGTAAAAAATATAATTTTGAAGTATTTCATACGTATAATAGAGAAATAAAAGCATCCCATGTGGAACGTGTAATTGGAACTTTAAAAACAATGGTTCGTCGTGTTTTAACAATGACTGGAGAATTTGACTATATTCAGTATTTACCCCTTATTGTTAATCGTTATAATAATTCCCCACATAAAGCATTAGCTGGTGCAACACCTTTTGAAATTTATCGCGAAGGAAAAATACGTAAAGTAAAAAATAAAATAGTACGTGATCATTTAAATTATCCTATTCCCATTCAAGATCTGATACGAGAAGGTACTCGTGTACGTATTGTGAGAGTAAAAAATAATATTTTTGAAAAAAGTAGTCTTCGAAGATGGACTAATGAGATATTTGTTATTAAAAAAGTATTTATCACCGATCCCGTTACATATCAATTAGAAGACGAACAACGTGAAGAAATTAAAGGAATTTTTTATCGTGCTGAATTACAAGTTTTAAAAAAAAAAAGAATTTACACATTGCTAGTAATTCAATATCAAGAGGACTTCAAAAGAATTTGATTAATGATTTTGAAATGAAAATTGCACAGCCTATTGATGCTTTGAACAATGAATGTTTTTTAGAAGTTTTACAAGTTTGTTATCCCCAAACAACTAAAAATATTGTAGGTGATGAATGTTTTTTTCATTTATCATAACCTATAAGAATTTTATACCCGAAGAAATTAATAATACGCTATACGCCAGCAGTGAGTTCGTTTTTACATCGGATAAATTTATTATACCCGACGGAATTTATGATTTATCTTCATTAATTATATTTTTAAATAATATCTTAGAAGGATTTGAAATTTTTTGTACCATCGGGGGAAATGGGAAAGTAATTATTAATGTTGAGATTGAGTATTGGGTATATGAAAATGCGAGTAAAGCAGTCGATGGGCTACAGGTAAATGAATTTCGATTATCTAACAAGACTACAATAGAAAAAAAAGGTATTCAATATGCTTCTTTTAATCAAAAGATTAATATATTATTTTCAAAAAAATTAGCTTTTATGCTAGGTTTAAAAAATGAAAAAGATCTTGAAATCGTACCTCTCTTGTTTGAAATAAAAAAAGATAACCCTACACCCCGAACCCTTTTTTCTAAACATTTTGATTACTTACCCGATGTATCCGACGGATTAAATAAAATGTTTATATATTGTGATGAAATAGAACTGGGGTTAGTTGGTGATAGTTGTGCCGAATTGTTAACAACAGTCCCCATTCAATGGAATCGACAAGGTGGTGGGGGGAATGGACAATTAATTTGTTATAATCCCCCAAAATCATTGAGAAAATTAAAAAAAGACATTATAAGAGAAATTCATATTAAAGTTAAAGATACTACAGGAAAATTAGTTTCTTTTGATTCAGGAACGCTTAGTATTGATTGTTTAATACATTCAACATAATGCTTTTGATTGTTCTTGAAGAAAAAAAATGGGGAAATGATAATTAAAAAATATAAAATATTTTATCCTTTTTCTCTTTACATTTTAGTAAATAGTGGGAAAAATTTTTTATGGAATTTAAATTCGATTGAATATAAAAATATCAAAAATTCATTTCGAATTACGTGTGCAAAAAAAATGGATTTCAGTGCAATAACACAATCAAAAAAAATAAATAATGGAACGATTTCAGTGTCTTCATCTACTATTATTTCTAATGCAACACAACGTTTTATATATACTATAAAAGAATTATTTTATATTGACGAAAAAAATCCTTATACATCATTAAATGATGAAAAAAAAAATTCCCCTATTTTTTATTTATGAGTGATAAAGAGGCTAAACAATCACTACAGTTCTTTATTAACTATGAGAATAACGTGCCGTTAAAAGGTGAAGAAATTAAGATATATATAAATTTATTTGAAGAAAAAAATGACTGAAAAAATAAATGAACTATCCGTAGAAGATTATACTGAATTGTTAAATGGTAGAAATCGTGGAAAAAATTATTCATCATATTTTGTTGTGAAAAGAAAAAATAAAGAAAATCCAACTAAGAAAGAAATTTTATTAAATGAGGGTGTGGGATTACCCTCAAATTTAAATTTAGATACTTATTATACAAGTGATAATAAAAAAAAGAGAAAAAAAATAGATCCAAATGTAATACGTTTTTTACAAAATAGATAGACTGTGTAGAAAAAAGTATAAATAAATAAAAAGTTATATAAAAAAATCATAATGTTGTGGATATTATTATTATTTTTATTGTTGTGGTTATTGTTGTTTTTTAAAAATAAAATAAATGACTCGTAAAGAAATATATCAAAAAAAGAAAAAACAAAAGAGGAATAAGAAAGCATAGAAGAAAAATACAAAAAGGAGGTTTTGGTGGAGCATTGGCACTGGGTATGTTTCTTCCTCAAGTGTTGGGAACACTTTCAAATATTCTTAAAATTAACGTTTAAAAAAAAAATATGAGTAAAATTTTTACTTCATCACCCTACAATGATACGTGTACGGAATGTCGTGAAACGGAAATTATCGCAACGCCTGTAGATAATCAATCGTCAGTATACACGTTTACAAGGCATGGGAACGCCGTTGGATTAATGAAAACAAGCGATGCTAAAATAATGGCTAGAGTATCGATTAGAAATGCTGCTGGACTTATAGCACCTGCAGCATCGGGGTTTTCGATGATTACATTACCCCTTCGTACAATGTGGAAATTTCATAATAAATGAAAATTTAATTACGCCATCAGATAATTTTGCACATTTTGCATCATGGATAGAATTTATAATGCATCAAACACCGTCGGGATATAAAGATTCTAAAGAGCTTAATTTAGCATATTTAGATACAGCCGAACATATGAGCGGTATCGCTGGTTTCACGAATGGAACTGCTGTCGTAAATACAGGGGGGAGACAAAAAACACTGGCATTTCAAAATCAATCACAGTATTTGATAGATGAGATTGATTGTTCATTATTTAGCGAAGGGGGTGCTGAAATATATATTCCTACAGCGTATAAAGTTGAATTACGTTTAACGCGGGCATTAAATACAATTGTAATGATGGGGGCCAATCATGCTAATATGCCCGTTGCTGATACTATAATTACCCTAGACGATTTTAAAATAAAAATTCCTGTATTTAAACCCAAAAAACAATTATCAAATGCGCTTAATATAGGGATGGTGACCCATAATAAAGAAACATTATATTATACAACCAATTATCGTTGTATTACTGAATCATTAGCTGCAGGACGAAATTCACATCAAGTAATCGATGTGTTTAATGGTAGCGTTCCTACACGTTTATATATTGTATTTTCTCCATTAGCAAATTGGAACGGATCATATACTCATAATATTTTTGAATTTAACTGGCCTAATTATGATAATGTTGAAGTTTCGGTAAATAACGCTGTTTCCGGGAAAATAGAAAATGAAGCTGAAGCTTACTCAAAATTACGCTCGGTATTAAATCGCAACTATTCAGAAATGCCCATGACTTATAATGACTTTAAAAACGGGTATTGTATATTAGCATTTGATTTAACAGATAATAGAGACTCTCATCTTGCAGTATTACCCATAAGACCGTCGGGAAATGTTAATGTGGATTTTCATTTTTCTCAAAATACAGTGGCGTTAATATTTGTTGGTGAATTTCGAAATGAAATTAGAGTAGGATTAAATACCCCTGCAAGATTATTACACAGCATTTAATTATCAACATTTGTAACAAGGGGATGTACAAAAAAAATGAAGAACACAAAACCCATTACAACAAAGAATAGAATAAAAAAACCAAAAATAAAAAAAACACTTATTAACAAAATACCACTAAATCGTGAACATATTCTTGTATTTCCACCGTTTTCAGTTTACGCATAAAAAAAAAATGAATGAAGAAAAAAATGATGAATTAAAAAAAGACGAAAAAAATGATAATTCAAGAGATGATGATGAGGAGGATGATAGTGAAAATGATAGCAATGTTGTTAGCGATGATGTTAGTGATGAAATGGATAGTGAAAGTTCCATTACTTCTTCTTCATCAAGTTGCGAAGATGATTTAAAATTTTTAGAAACATTAGTTCAATTAAATAAAATAAAGAAAAAAGCTTTTGAAAAAAAAAAAAAGGATTTTTTACCATCGTTAAAAAAATATCTTAAAGCAGATATTGATAATAAAGTAAAATACGTTGTTAGATTCTCAATTAATTAATAAATTACAATACATTGCTAAAAATATTTTAAATAAAAAAATTTCTATCCAACTTTCCAGTGATAATAAATATATTTTGAATAAGTTTTCAAAGAACAAAATAAAAGAAAAAGATTTAAAAATATTATTATCTGAGGATTTTCGTATAATCAACATATATCAAAAAGCATACAAATTACTTAACCAACACATAAAAAAAAATGACCGAAGTAAATAAAATGCAATTAATTAATCCGAGTAAATTAAATGAAATTTTAGATTTAATCAAAACTGATCATGAAAACGAAAAATTATTGCAGGGAATTAACAACAAAAATAATTTCGAACTTATTGAAGTAAAAATAAAATGAAAGAAATGAAAAAAGTTAATAATGATCAACGTGTCGCAGAGAGTATGGTTAGTTTTTTAAAAAGACAACAAAATATGAAAAGAAAAAGTAATGAACTTGAAAATGAGGTGACCAATGATGAATCACCCGAGGTAAGGAAAACCCCGACTGTGACAAGCGGTCAACAAATAAAATAATTTCTTGAAAGGAAAAAAATTAAAATTGGGGGTACAGATATAATAAAATTAAACGGTGTTGGAATAAACCATCATGATTTATTATACGATTTAACGCATAATGTCAGCAAACAAAACATGTTCAATCTTACACAACATAAGCAGACGGTTGCTTTAAAAGAATTGAAAAAATTACATATGCCCGCCTATTATATACGTAATATAAAATTACGACAACGTTATATAAATTTGGGAAAAACCACTTTGGGTCTTGCGAGTAACGAAGAACCATCTACATCACTCACCACCCACATTCCTACACCTTCAACGCCGCCCTATACAACACGAAGAAAATGGCGACGAAAAAATCAATGAATTTACATTGTTTTTTAACCCAATTTTTATTTACGAACGAGATTAATAAAATTTCAAAAATAAATAAGTTTTTAAATAAATATTATTTGGGTACATTTCCTGCAAATATTTTTCCTAAAAAAATTTATTATCCCTCGTGTTGGATTTGGAATACGGATGAAGCAGATCAAAACGGTCAACATTGGGTTGCTATATGGGTGGATAAAGAAAAACATGTATTTTTTTGATAGTTTTGCAAAAGATGTCTCGTTTTATAAACGTGAATATTGGTATGATTATAGTGTAAAAAAAGGACTAAAATTTCAATATATTCAAAGTAAACAATTACAATCCAAAAATACTACCGTGTGTGGAAATTGGAGTTTATTATATTTATACAATCAATGTCGTAATGAAATCGAAAATAATAAACAAAAAATATTTAAAAATGAACGTATTAAACTAAAAAATGATATTAAATTAAAAAAGAAAATAGAAACAATTTTGGGTAGTGTACTCGTGGGAATATATAATAAAAAATATTAAAAAAATTGTAAGAGTAATAACAATCAGTCATGTTGTAGTTTTAATAATGCCAATTTTTAATTAAACAAAAAATTAACTTATTTACAGTGATTTTTTATTGTTTTTTTACCAGAGGCCAATACTGCTAAAATCAAAACCCCCTTTTTGTTTTCTTTTTCGAATACCCCCTTTTTGTTTTCTTTTTCTTTTTCGAATACCAAATCCCAATTGATTTCCAACTAACGATCCCAAAGGTCCAAAAATATCTAGAACACTACCCCCTTTTTGTTTCTTTTTTCTAAGGATAATTCCCCTCCTGCTTCTATATCTTCTTCTTGCTATGTTTTTTTAAAAAAAAATTCATACACAATATACACATCCCATACTATATATATTTTTTTAACAAACATTTATTTTTCTTTTTACATTTATTTACAAATCATAGATTATCGTTGATTCATGTGGAAATACATTGGTTCTAATTCTACAATTTTCATACCCTTTTCTACAATTATCAAATACCAAATAACCATAGGGTTTCTCATTAATTTCACTTAATACTTTATTAAATCTATTTCTATTAATTTTTTTATTATCACATATCGTATACATATTATTATAATCGCTTAAATTTTTAAACATAACATAATATTGACTATTGACACGTAAATTTCGCAATTTACCATTACCATATGTTAAATTTTGACATGTAAAAATAACACTAATATTACGATGATGGACATCTTGAGTTGCAATATTATCTATTCTTTCAAGATTTTCCTTTGATGATGTTGCAACTAACATGAGATCATCTAATATTATTAACGTATTTTCACGGGTATTCGTTTGTATATCAGTAATGCGGGGAATACCCTTTTGACAATCGATAAATTCAACACTAATATCTGTTTTTTTTCCGCAAGAACTTTTTCCATTTCAGCGTACAGAGGTTGATAAATTGAATATAAATAAACAATTTTAACAATTGCGGGTGTAATCATAATGTTAATATTTTTCAATAATTGTAATATCCAATATGTTTTCCCACTTTGGCTGGGACCGCATAACGTCAACATAAAAGGGTGTTGAAATGGTAATGAAATGGTAATGAAACATTGTTCATTTCAGTTATCTAAAAATCCAAACGGAATCGTATTAAAATTATTTTTAACAACACGTTTATTAAATGTAAATGAAAATTTTTTTATTTCATCCTCAATAAAAATATGATGAAGTTTATCTTTACATATTTTATTGTGATATTTAATTTCGATGATCTGATCTTGATTTTTAACACATTGTGTCAAGGATAAAAAATTCAATTTTTCTTTTATTGTTTCATTTTTTAAAGTAAAACCTTTCACATGAATACATTCCTGATTTAAATTAGTTATATACGCGTAACATTTTGGACCCGTTGAACAAAAATTTGTTATCCATTCATTTTCATTTAATTCATTCGTTAAATCTCCTAAATAATTTCCCGTTTTAACATCAGTATAATTATTTTCATCAGATATATAAATAACAGAATCTGTATCAAAATATAAAACGCGATCGTCTAATGTATCGAGTAACTCGTATAATTTCAAACGTGCATATGCAGTGACAAAACATGCAATGATTACATTTCCCGTTTTTAGAGGTGTTGTTGCATCATCAATTTTTTCATATGTACAACGTAATAATGTTTCGTTTATAAATTCCATCGATGTTAATTTTTTACTTTTATCATTGGCAATATTTAATAATTCTTCATAATCGTTTAAAAAACACACTTGTGTATTATTTTCGTTTTGGGCAAATTTTCCCCATAACGAATTTAAAAAGGTTTTTGCAATAGTTCTTAATCCGGGATTTTTCTCTATTTTGTCTTTATCTAAAAAAACATTTTCATTTTTTAAATAATCATTACAATACTGTTTAATTTTATCATCATTTTTACTTCCATCTGCGTTCAAACAATCCGTAGGAATTCCTGAAGATTCTTGTTTGATTTTTAAAAATTGATTAACGTATTGTGAAAAATTTTTTTCTTTGCGTTCAAAATGATATATTTCGTAAAGAGCTATTATTTTATATCCCTTATCTATAGCAACATTAATCTCAACACTAGTCCAAGTACCCGTTAAGTATCGATCGCTTTCATTATGTTCACATTTATTACATTTATTCACAGCACATTTATAACATAATGGAAATAATAATTTCCCATCTATTCTAACAGGTAAAACAGGAAAATAAATATTTCGAGGAGGTGAAATACAACATTTTACTAAACCAAATATGTCCTTGATTTTTATTTGATTACAATCTTCCCCCAGTAAAATAGTAGGATGACCCACAGGAAAATCATAATTTTTTTGTACACTAGGGTATAGCGATGTAAAATCTACGTAACTTATTCGTTCGTTGGGTTTTGTTTCTTTAAATAAACATACGGGGGAAGTTCGTTCCCCATATAATGCGTCACGTGGTGTTAAAGGAGTAAACGGATAAAATTTTATTTTCTTTTCAATTAATTGTTTCTGTGTATATTTTTTTTCTTCTAAATAATCACATTCCCACATCTCGATTAATTTGTAACCGGCATTTTTTATTGTCCAAGAAAAACGTTGCGTATTTGCATATAAATTACTAAATTTTTCGTTTGTAAGAACGTTTAATGCATAGGGGTGAAAACATTTGGGACATCCGTGATAAAAACAACCATGAAATTGATATATCGTATCAATATAAAAACCGTCGACAAAACGTCCTAGAATTTTTTTCTCCCCATTTTGTGAACAGATATATTCTAAATTTCCTCCTATTTCTCGATTAATTTCATCTAACCAATCAATAGCAATTAAACTCTGTTTTACACACCCCCTATAGCAGGAATAATTCCTACACAATTTTTTTTTTAAAAATTAAGTCTATACACTTTCAAAGCTAAACTAGCAATTGTAATACAATTCCTTTGCATAAAAGGGTGTAATATGACCTATGGTGCCTATCATTGTAGAAAATTTAACACATCCCTTTCTTAAAATATCTACATCACTACAACAATAATAATAAATCTCTTTACGAAATATATATTTCTCTTTCTTTTTTTCTAAATACCATTTTTCAAATTCCTTAAGTGTTGCTGTATTCATATGTTTCGTATCAAAAAATTTCCGATCTACAATTTCACCCTCATAAGTTAAATCGTAAAATTCATAAGGATGAAATCCCTTACATTCCCCCTTGAAGATCCATTGCTTTTGGAATATCGGCTAATTTCATACTAAAAAACAAATAACTATCGAGGATTCTAATATTTTGTTCTTTAATTATTAAACTCATTATTTTAGTACCGTTCATTATAGTATTCGGTATTATCTGTTTTATTTCTAAAAGATATTTTAAAATAAAAATAGTATCAAATTTACCCCCGTTATGAGCTATCCAAACGGAATTTTTTTGTTCAAACATAAATTCACATAAAGTTTCAATAACATTGTTATCAAAAATAAATTGTCTATTCCCACAACAACTAACTTTTTCAATAGTATTATCGATAATTTCTTGATCCTTTTTTTCAAAAATTTTTTTTTTTTTAAATTCACTATGTTGACATTTTTTACATACCTTTTGGACGATACAATAAAACGGTACGAGCAATTTAGTTTCGGTTACTTTTGTTTCAAAATCAAAAAAAAATAAAGTGGGTTCACTTTCTTTCCCCTTGTTATATTCAAGTGAAAGGGGTTTCACATAACAAAAATGAGGTTGTTTCATGTATTTATCACAATGAAAACAAAATCGTTTGCTACAGTCATGTTTAACTGTTTTATTAAAAAAAATGAAAAAGAATCGCGGACAAATTTTGTTACAGGTTTTACAAAAAAAATAATATTGACAAGGTGTTAAACGATCATAATTATTTTGAGAGGGTTTAAAAATTTTATTTGTTAAATGATTTGTAAAACAATTTTCATCATAAAAAAATTATATCACAACTGTTACAAATAAGTTTATTATTTTTATCTTTACACTTATTCGGATATTTATAACATCGTAAACAAGTTAAATTATTTGTAGTACATAGGTGATTATCGATATATTCATGGCGTGTAAAATAACTCCTACATTTAACACAAAAAGAACTGGTGTTAAGTTTAGAAAATTCCTTTATGCTTAAGACTACATCGTAATGATTATTATTTAACCATAAACATACAATTTCATTAGTTAATTTAATAAGATTACCCTCACTATCAGTTCGTGAATCATAAATTATATTATCGGAATGAGTGTCAGCATACACTAACAAATCAACACCCTATTTTTTTAAATAATTATTATATACTAACTCAAACTGTGTGGCATCAACATTACCCTCGGGTATCCCACATTCCCGATATACATTTCGAATTTCTTCACACGTAAATAAATCATCCACGGGTTTATTGGGTTTTCTTTTCATTATAAAATATTTAGCGTCTTGTTGTAAAAATGATAAACCTACTAATATTGCTAAAGCAAAACAGCAATCTTTCACTGTACGAAATAATACATGGCTAAGAATATAAAATACACCCGTGCGAAATTTACGGCCATATTTTGTTACTTACATATTACTTTTCACACCGCCTTTATCTGTAGCATTTCCCTTATTCAAACTATTATAAATACTTTTTTTCCTTAATACACTATTTTTTTTTTTTATTTGTACTTATTCCTGCGGGAAAAGTTTGAACTATTACCTTACTATTCCAACCATTAGCTATTATTTCTTTATTACTCTGCATAAATTTTTCCATAATATTTAAGAAATATTTAACGTCAAAGTCTTTCACGGGTAAAACGGCTGTAGAGAAAAAACTTTTTGGCGCATTACTAAAGATAAATCTAACATAATCGTCATCACTTTTTACATTTGCCCTCGCAATGTTAATTAAATAAGAAAAAACCAACGATAACGATTGAATAAAACTAATAAAATTAACCGTTTTTTCCCGTGAAACATCCAAAGAAAAATGTTGTTCAGTGACTTTAAATTTTTCTCTACTAATAGTTTCTATATGATTAACAGAAAAATAATCGTCTATTTTTTCATTTTTCTTTCTTTTTTCTTATTAAATAAACTTACAATTTTATCTATATCTTTTTGACTATATTTTAATTTTTTCTGATCATCATTCATCTTTTTTTTTCTAAAACAAGAAAAACATGCCGTTTTATTTTTATTTATGTTTTCGTCTTCTCCATCAACACGATCAATAGTAACATCGTATGAATCCTGTATATTAATACACGTCAACGTAACTATAGGAGGGATTTTTTTTGATAATAAAGAACCCATTTAAAAAAAACTAAAACAAAAAAAGAGAGTAAAAAAAAATATGAGTGAAATTGTTTATATTGAAATTTATTTACAATTGTCTAATTTACCTTATATCGGATATGAAATTCAAGATAATGATCCTTCAATATTATTTACGCCGTATCTTTTAAGGGAATGTTTACTAAATTTTACAGAAGATAAAGAAAAGATAATACCCATATCATCAAAGATTTTAAAACAAAGAATAACAGAATTAAAAAAAGACATATATATATAACTGCCCCGAAGATATTATCTATAAAGTAGATTGTTTGGTAAATTTTATTCAGAGACATGAAAAAAATAATGATTATTTAGGAATAAAAACTATATTTTAAAAAAAATGGTAAGAGTTAAGTTACCTCGAAAAAAAAGACGCAATGATAAATCTCAAAGTATACGTCACGTTCTTCAATGTAGAAGTAAAACCTTAAAAAAAATAAGATATCGTAAACGAACAGCAAAAACAAAAAAATGTTGGATTCATTTAGCAAAACAAAATAACTTACGTATCAAGAAATCAACGATCCCCAATGCGGGTGAAGGATTATTTGCTTGGAAAAAACCTTTTAAACCCGATCGTAATATTTCTTATTACACGGGTCAAAAAACAACACAGGTCAAATTGTATCGTAAATATGGTAAAAACACTAATGCTGTATATAGTATTTGTAACGATGCAAACACTTGTATCGATGCTTATTTGACAACTCACGCCGCAGCACGTTATGCGAATAATGGGAAAACCGGTTCTATATATAAAAATAATTCCGATTTTGTTTACGACCCCAATAATAAAAAAATGTATTTAGAAAGTATAAAACATATAAAAGCCCATGAAGAAATTTTTCCAGACTATGGTGATAACTATTGGCAGAGAAAACAACCTTCATAACAATGGTAGGAAGAATAAGAGAATTACGGGGTGGTGATTTTAAGGGGAAAAAAAGGCAACGTGGAGGTATTTTTAAAGGGAAAAAAAGGCAACGTGGAGGAAATAAAACAGTCAATAAATACGGCAAACTTTTTATAAACGATTTTAAAAAAGAGCTTAAAAAAAAAGCTAATGTAGTAAAAATTATTGCAAAACTAGGAACGAACAAAATCAAAAGACATTTTCAAAAAGGAGGAATTGTATATCATAAACCCAGAAACCATGTTGAAAAGTTTTTAATGTATTAATTTTTTTTAAATAAACACATACATTCAGTGTATTATTTCGTTACATAAGAGGTTATTGTCCATTGAATATTTTTCTACATTATAAGCTCTTATTTCATTAAAATTTACACTGATGAAATTAGGGTAATCCACATTACATTCGCATTCCCCTTTACATTTTTTACAAGTGTATTTTATAGTTTTATTATAAACCAAAAAATCATAATATAATGCTATAATACTCCTAAAGCACTCATAACTAAAACAATGTTTTCTATCATAATCTAGTATCTTTAAATATTCTCCAATTCCTTTGTCGTTGATACGTGGGGATAGGTCATCATTCCATGCTTCACATATTTTACGAAGAAATTCATAACATTCTTCTGGAATGTCGTGTTCCTCTTGATGTATAATATACATTTTGGGATTTTTTGAACATTCTACTTCCAGTATAAATTTATACCGTAAATATGTTTCATAATCAGCTATAGATATTAGTAGATGATATCTTGATTTTTCAATTTCCACACTTCCTACTAAATGCCAAAAAAAAACGGATTCCACATAACTATATTGTGTTAAATCATGATAAATCTTATATCCCTCTTGATTTTGTACTCGCTGAAACATAGCCATGACACGTACCCCTCTTTGATAAAACGATCTTTATATATACCCCTATCTACGTATATCCATCAGAATAAACAATAGAAATATCGTATTCATTATAGGGTTTATCCGCCTCGCCAATTTTAATACCATATTTTATAAAAAAATGATCATCTATAAATTGAATGTTTTGAATCAAAATAAAATCTTCGTTAGCAGGTAAATTATAAGCTAAATCTACAAAACGTTTATCATCGTTAAAGAAATTTTTCTCAGGATCAATAAACAATTGATTAGAGGCAAAATAATATTTACTGACTTGACCAATCATTGACCCCAAAACACCATCGTCGAATATCTCTTTTTTAACTTGAACAATATTCCATCCTATTGCATCGTTATATTTTTCTTTAATATTATTTTTAAATTTTACATCAATACTATGAATTATTTTTCGTTTATACCAATTTTTTTTTCTTGCTTCTAATTCTCCCATACGATAATTCTGTTTATCTGTTTGAAATTTTCTATGGTCACTAAATGTCAATGAAAAATCACTAAATGCACCTGTAGCTCGATTATTTGTTTTAATTTTAAAACCGTCAAGAAAACTCGTTGGTATTACACCACGTTGCCAAGGAACTTCTTGAAACTCATATAAATTTGCTGCTGATTTTAAAGCAACTGTCGCGACTTTTCTTGGATTCGAAAGCCAAAAACGTTCACTATAATGGATGATTTTTTTCTGACTCATTTTAATGCATTCCAATAAGAGAAAAAAAATTAAGAACGTTTTATTTATACTATACGTACAATGATATCATTTTTTATATATTTAAATGTACAAAGGGTTGCTAAGATCATCTTAATTTTTTTAAAACTTCTCTCCTTCTATTTTAACAAAAATAGTATTTTTGATAACATGTACATCATTAACAAAATAATACCGTTCTAATGTACGTTTTATTTTTAAAATATAAACAGTTGTCAAATGTACTTTTGATAATTTTTTAAACAATCTTTGTGTTTCTAAAAATAAAAGGAAAATACAATCAATATTTTTTTGTTTTAAAATCAAAAGACACAAGTGTATTTTTTTTATTTAGGAAAAATGTTCAGGAGAGAATAAATTTTAAAAATTAAATTCCTTATCATACATAGCTAGTACCGATCGTTCATTATCCCCATCTTCTAATTTACGAAACAAACATGCAGCAAATAAAAGACATTCAAACAAACTACAATAATACAATAAACATGTGGGTTCACTAGTATGATACCAACAATTTCTTGGCTTAAGATTATAAAACGAAAGTAAATAATGGTACTTCTCAATTCCAAAATATTCAAGATTAACACAATGTAAAATAGTTTTTTCTTGAAGTGTTTTAACTAACGACGATTCTTTATCACCACCTTTATACCCGATAATAACATTCGGGGGAAAAACATTACGAAATAAATAACTTAATCTATTTATAAGTTACAGTAGACCGTTCCCTTCGAGTTAGTTCTTTGTAGGGTTTTAACTTCCCATCATAACAATGATAAATAAAATACTTGTTCGTTTGAAGTTCGAGAAGAGTTACTTCACGATAACTGGGTCTCTCTCCCTTAAACTGGTAACATTCACAATCCATTATATGTGTGATACGCGATAAAAATAATTTCTGTCGTTCTTGGGATATTTCTTCTTTACATTTGTTTAATGCACAATTATATTTACCCGCATACAACTCTTCGATAGTCGTCCCTTCAGATTCTTCCTGGAGGTTTGTCTCTAACGGGATGTAGTCATCTACTTCTTTAATTTCGCTGCTCTTCTTCTCAAATATTTTTGCCATCTCTCTCTCTCCTACACTCAGACTGATATTAATTATTTTCGACTTCGGGTTTTATAATAGCATCCTGCGTAACTATGTGTTACTGTGGGTAGATTAGTTTGACCAATCAGAGTTCGTTGATTAAAGCTTTCATGTCATCCCGATGATTTGTGATACTCATGTACAATGAATGTGTGTTGTAGGAATTAGAGACGCGAATCCATAATTAGTGATTCCTTCTAAACAAATATTTGGGGATTAGTTGCCGCAATGTTGTTCTAAAACACATACACGTCAAATCAGTTGATATATTATATAGTCGTGGGATTAGTTTATACATACAATAATACTTTTTTCAAATTTTGATCAAAATCGTGTTAAATTCTACATGTAGAAATATATATTATAAGAATGGGAAAATAGTATATATACAAGTCGATTTCTTTAACAAACGCGTTCCATCATTCGTTTTTGAGAATGTCGTTAAACATTGGTGATAAAAGAAGCTAATGACCACAGTCCCAATATTAAGACGATATTGAAAATTGTTTATTATATACAACATTTTCGTAACCGATACATTGGATTATTATTTGCCGTCTGTGACTTATGTGACTATTACTATGGGGGAATTATCGAATGTATGGAAATTGAATCGAGACAAATTGGTCGGGGATATAAAGACTACGCCTATATTGAAAAAATGAAACCTGAAATGCATCAAGATGAATGCAAGGATTGGCGAATCTTAACAGATAAACAACACTATATAATACCCGTTGTTCATACACAACGAAAATATTATATTTATGGTGAAAAACTCTGTGAGCGTTATCATACATTACTATTAATACCCTCTCAAACATTAGTGAAATCTATTTTTCATTTGAATGATAATCATTCTGATAATTTTTTTATTGAAATTCAAACCAGTTATTACCCAAGAAATGATGTTTACCACTTTATTTCTATTACTATTAATGATGAGCAAACTACAATTCCTAAAGCGATAGGGTATGGAGGATCTTATCTTTGTAATACATTACATAGACTTAATCGTTGTTTTAGTCATGAATTTACATATTGCTATATTTATTTATATTTTATAGATCCGTTTTATTTGCAGGCTACTTTTTATTATCTACATAATTTAAATACTTTTGAGAAAATAGTGTATCAACTTGCATGTTGTTTTATTTTTCTTTTGCGAAAATCATAACCCTATATCAAAACTTAAAACTAGTAACGATAGGGTTTATACTTTTAATCTCGATAAGATTGTTAAGCTTATGATAACGAAACCCCCACCCAGTACCTGTTGTTATAAAAATTGTCAGAATTACTCTTATTGGTTTAAATTATATTATAAGACAAGTAAACCCTATAAGTTTAAAGTTAGTTTATTTTCAGATATAGTTAAAAATAATAGTATTATACAAAATAGACCCATTAGTTTACAATATTACCCACCGCATTTGGATATATTATATAATTATTCTATAAGGATAAGGATTACATCTAATAATACTACATCATCTACTTTTATTATTAAGAGTATTATAGAATCATATAATATTAACTTTGAAGATCCTGACATTATAATACAGAGTATTGAAAAATTGTATTTAGACTAATTTAAAAAATTCAAAGAATATATTCCACAACCAAAACCACGATTTGATTTTATCATGGGGATATAAAATGAATTTAAGATGCGAATTTCTAAAATCTAAAATTGTTTGACGTACAAATATTTAGATATAATATTCCTCATTATCAATGTGTTTATATCTAAAAAAACACAGGATTAAAGCAAAAAATGCTATTATTTGTCCAATTTCATGGCGATCCATGCGATTATAGACATCCAAAAGTTCACGTGGAAATTTTAAATGGGCAATAATATTTTTAAATAAATTCTCATGTTCGTCAAGACATTTCCACACACTTTGTTCCATATTTTTATTGATTTTTATTTCAAAACGTGCCAGTTCTTTTACCATGACATTCCACACCTCCATGTTTTTCACATTACTGATATTTTTATTTAGAACAATATCATTTTATACATTTCGGTTTTCTTTTTTTTAAATCATGTTTTCTTTTCAAATCCTTATTATTATCCATTATATATCGTTTTTCCATAAGGTCACTCGTAAATTTTCTAGAACGCCATTGCAAATATTGTTTATTTATATATAGTTTCTCAATATAGAGACCCTCTAACTCACGATATTTATCGCGTTGTGTACAAATAATATCTTGATCATAATTCGAATAGATTGTCATTCGTTTTTCTTCATGATGTTCATCGCCTTTTTTTTCACGTTTCATATATATTAACGAAGGTTTATAACATCTTTTCTTCAATGGTGGATCGTTCAATACTTCTCGGTCGTCTTCCTCTTCTTCTTCTTCCTCTTCTTCACACACTGGAAATAATGGCTGGGGTAGTTGTGGTGGCGAAAGAGGAATAGGAGATAATGTTGGGGAAAGAGCATTTGCTAATTCATCCACAATTTGTAATAATTGTTTTCCTTGTTGAACGGGGACCATTTCATCACACATTCGTATTAAATTCGCAGGAGAAGGAATAGGGATTTGTCCAAAGAAATCAATGGGCATATCGTATATGTAATTATCTAATTCATCTTCGGGCCGTGGCGGTGAGATCGTTTGCGGGGGAATAGGAGATGCATTATACTTTGCTTGCGGTGTTTGAAGAGGTATATTATACTGTTCTTGCGATAGTAGAGGTAGGTGGTTTACTTGCGGGGGTAGAGACGGTATCTTTGCTTGCCACGACGACACGTTATACTTCGCTTGCGGTAGTAGAGGTGAATTTACTTGCTGGGGTAGAGACGGTATCTTTGCTTGCCGTGGCGACGCGTTATACTTCGCTTGCGGTTGTAGAATGTAACTGGGCTGTTCTTGAGCTATCGGTACAGCGAAATTTAATTGCGACTGTGCAATGTTGTCTTTAGTTGTACAATGTTTGACTTTCTTTTTTCCTCTGTTTCTTGACGGTATGATGTTTCACCATCTGAAATATCCAGAGTCTTATTACGATATTCTTGTCGCTCTAGACGACGTTGTTTTAACATTTTAGGAATATCTTTTCCCCTACTTTCAACCCGAGCAATTGATTTTCCACTTTCCAAATTTTTATGAGTCTGCTTCACACGAGCCATAATGATATTGTGACTAAAGATATTAGGAACAAACGCTTATAAAAACACGTTAAAAAAAATGGGATATCCTGATTGGTTGAACTTAATTCCCTAATAAAAAATCGGGGTACTCTCATTGGTTGAATGCTAAAATCAATATTATAAGACGATTACCGACGAATACTAATACATGTAAATCTTTTTAATCTTTTTTGTTGACTTAATGCAGCACACTTTGCTTAAAAATATTTATCGGTAAAAACGGTGTAGGGAAAGATATATAAACACACGTTAGAAGTCATATTTTTTTTAAAACACTTTCAAAATGATTGCGGGTACTAAAGAAAATCCTCTGTTGGTAATACTGACCGATTTAGCAAAGTATTTTTCACACATTGAATATCAAGTGGTTGAATGTCGTAAAGTGGATATGTTACCAAACAATGCACGTGCCGATAGAATACTATATAAGATGCTATTGTTATGGGATGAGAAATATATATACACCTACTCATCGGACGATTTTACACATTTGATCGGGCAGTTTGTGCATGTAGCAATCGATAAACCTCCGCCCTATCAACCATGAATCAAGCAACATTTATATCTATGAGGAGCTCTCGTAAACGAAATATACAGTTAATAGGTTCCCTACCTGCTGGCGAACCGACATCAACCATCAATCAAGCAAATTTTTTAGATATAATATCTATGGGAGATCTATCTCGTGAACGAAATCTACAGTTAATGGGTTCAAGACCCATACCCAAACCTGCTGGCGACCCGACACAGATGTATGACCTTTTCTTTAAAGATGAAGATAACAATTATTTTAAAATCGAATTCGATTCACCCCAGCACGATAAGATGGGTAAAAGCGTGTATCTTACCAATCATTATATATTCATTGTAAAAGATTAATCCCTTGTATATATAGACATCTCTCTCTCCAAAAACATTTATTAGACAAGTCTCATCATGACAACAAGCATAGATATAAACGAAATTAAACTTGATAACGTGAAGTTATACAGCTCTGAGTTTTTATATACCGTGTGCACAGACTCTGATTTTTACGTGGTTGACTTTATGGCCGAAAATAACAATTGGTTAAATGACCGGGATAAAATTTGGCTAGATGACCGATGCGGGATAATATTAAAAGATTTTAATCTTACCTCTGTTCTTAATACCCGAATGGGTGTCGAAGCTGGAATTATTATTGCTGTGATTCATCGACAGGAAAATCAAGAAGATCTCGTGGGCAGGCATATCTTCTTTGTAAACTCGCAGACAATGTGTTGTACCCACGCAGAAGTATTACGTTAAAACATGTATATTAAAAAACCATTATCATATGATTTGACATGTGTGAATTAATTAACACGCTCTCCTCGATATCGATCATAATTGTTTAATGGGTATCTTAAAATATATACTAAATTGTGTGAAAAGTGTAAAATAAAGTATCAAAAAGCATAAAAATGCTTAAATATCTAGAAATAGACGTATTTAAACACACAGACTCCATCCCACAAGAAAAGAAGGAAGAAAATGTAAGATAGCAATAATGTTTTTACTGTCTGTAAAATCGACATGTATTTATTATGTTTTATATTTCTCTCTTAGAAAGAAACCATCCCTCCACCCCCTACCGAAGATATCGAAGAGGAGATACCCGGAGTGCTGTTGGTCTCCGATGGAGAAAGCGAGTGGGCGTTCCGAGTCCAACCGGACTCGGAGTACTCGTTCGACGAGTACGAACCGTCCGAGGAGGAAG
The DNA here is from genome assembly GCA_035772405.1 of Chrysogorgia sp. JL179-B06. Taxonomy (NCBI): domain Eukaryota; kingdom Metazoa; phylum Cnidaria; class Anthozoa; order Scleralcyonacea; family Chrysogorgiidae; genus Chrysogorgia; species Chrysogorgia sp. JL179-B06. The sequence goes on along the minus strand of JAYKKM010000281.1, from coordinate 1,601,044 downwards.
ACGACGACCCCCGCGTGTGGGGGTACGTGGATTCGCGGGGTGAGGCATTTATGTTTTACGAGAAAACCCAAACACTGGTAAAACAGAAAAATTAAAACTGATATTTATATTTTAATTTGTAGGGGTGACATATCGCGGGGTTTTATACCCCCACAGAAAGCCCTTCACAGATATCACAAACTTATATGTATAAATACTTTTATTGTTTCGTGTGTCTAAATATATATTCATCCAACTTTTTACATCGTGTGTGTGTTTTTACTATAGCTAACTCTTTCATCATACGCTAGCGAACAACCCTGGCGTAAAATAAGCAATTCATTGAACAAGGGATGACCAGATTGTCGCTATGGACCTGAGTCAATCTCATTCGAATCGCAAATTCGACTACGGGTTGATCGCGCACCAATGCAATTTAATAAAAAACAGAACATTGGAAGATGTCAGAGTCTTGTACCGAAGCACAACTTACAAGCGAGCAAAACACACACAACTGATAAAATATGAAACAACATCTGCTTATATACTCAACAATTCTCTTAAAATTTATTTGGGTTTTCCTCCAAATTTAATAAAACACTTTTACGATAACTTTTTCCACTAATATTTTTATTGGAGAATATTTCATCTAAAATTATTTTGAGGTTTTTTCAAACTATAACCCTCAAACTTTTTTGGAAGAAACATCCAAATAATTTTTATGAGATATATCATCTTAAAATATTTTGAGGAACTATCATTTTTAAATATACAGTAACTAGGGAATATCAGTCATTCGGCCATAAGATGGCGTCGAGGTAAGAGCTCCATGGCGGAAATTTCTATGATTAATTCAAAATGTGTGTTTATTTTTATTTCAATAAACATTACTACTCTTCAAATAAAAATAGGACAGTTTTTTTACCAAACTGTTTGATTATTTTTATTTCAAAAAACATTACAAGTCTTCAAATAAAAAATATGACGTTTTTGGATGGCACGTGCACGTAAGTATATACATCACATCGGGTGAGGTATGATGGTTATGTATAATAGAATTTTTTGTATTTCTTTTTTTCAAAACGAGGTGTGTGTGTCAGAGTATATATCACAGTGTGAATGATGATCTGTTTAAGTGCTGTCTCGGATGCTATATGGGGTTGAAAGCAGTGATGAACAAGGAACAGGATATTTTAGTCGTAGAATTTCGTGTTCCGATTAATTGATGATCAGTGTGGGAAAGTTTACCAAGAAACCAAACATGTCTAAAGTAAAACTGTTTCACTTTAGACATGTTTGGTTTCTCGGTGAACTTTTCCACACTGATCATCAGTTGGTCAGAACACTAAATTCTACGACTAAAACATCCTGTTCCTTGTTCGTCAATGCTTTCAACCCCCTATAGCAAATGACGTCAGTACTTGCTTAACACTATTCACCTTGAATGACCTTCAATCTCTCTGGTCGTTCAACTCAGGGACGACTAAAAAACTGGTCGTACAACAACACGACCAAGTGATATATATACTCTTGACCGCGACCACTTTTTGACTAATTTTATACAAAAAAACCTCTTGTATACGACCAGGTGCATATCCCCCCTGATATGATGGCTGGTCGTTCTATACAGGGTGACCACACCTTTAAAAAGCTTCAACCCCCCTGGAAATACGGGATTGTGCTGTGCTCTGATTGGTCCATTCAAATCATTCTTGATTCTGATTGGCTTAGAGCTCGGTTCCAATCCCAAACACATTGATATATATATATATATATATATATATATATATTACTACTTTCAGTGTAGACAAAACAATGGTTGGAGACGAACAAAAAGGATCGAGAGAGCGCAAAGAAAAGCTGCAATTTGAAGTGAAACTCCAAGACGAAACTGACACTGAAAGCAGATCATGAAGCCGCATCGACGCAAAATAAAAGCGCCTCGAAGAGCGGAAATACGAGTGAAACACAAGCTAAATTACCAAAGCTGGTTATTTCAAAGTTTATAGGTGAGAGTATTGACTGGCCGAGATTTTGGGACAATTTATCGAAACCATCGCGAACTACTCGACGCCAAAGTCAGACAAACAGTAGAAGCGTTGCCTTTCAGGTGCGGATCTAGGATTTTTTTCGACTTAGTCATAAATATTTAGGACGTAATCGCGCCTTTAGGCGCGATCCTTCTAGGGGGTACGTGGGCATGCCCCCCAGAAAATTTTGGAATATTGGTTCTCTGAAATGCCATTTCGCATTTTTGATATAATTGGCCTCAATCGCATTTTTTATATAATATCTAGTTCGAACTCAAAGTGGAATTGCTTCCGTTTTGTATAGTTCCGTTATTAATAGTTTGAAAAACAATTTTTATAACTTATACAATTTTAATCAACAAATAAAAAACGAATACAAAATTGATGACCACACATGTAGGTCAGACCTTTCGCTTTATATCAGAGCTCATCAGCATGCCTAGGAAACACTGAAAACATATTGTTGATGTAGACAATGAGCCTAGCCTAAGTTGGGAAATCTTTCATACTTTCTTCAGTCCTCTTGACACTTTTTCCACAGTTCTTCAGCAATAGGATTTTTACTTCACCAGGTATGTCGTCGAGTGACTCACGACACAGTACATAGCTGATTATTATGTAAGCAAACCTATGTGTATCAGAACTTCAGAAGAATATAAAACTCACAAGCACCCCAGAATGAAACAAGTGTAATGCAGTATGTACTGTATATATTTAATTTTAAATTACATTATTATAGAATATCACACAGATACAACTTTTTATCCCAAGAACCAGAAAAGCCACCTTCAAATTGTTAGAAGTAAGGTGACAATCATTACCAATTCACCTCCTCTCCACAATGAAACAAGAGTAGCGTAGTGCAGCATGTATATATATTATTTAATTTTAAATTACAATTTATATTATTATGGAATACAGTATCACAGATACAAGTTTTGATCACAAGAACCCAAAATGCCCTCCAAATTTTTGAAAGTAAAGATAACAATCATAGCCACTGATAGACTGACTTAGAAGACTAAGTCAACCCTCCTTAATAAAATCTTAATATTTTCAAAACCAGGAAAATTAAGAGCTTTTAATGTGTTCGAGATATTGTCAGATGTCAAGTATTCTTTGTTTCCCAGAGTTCAAGTTCACCATCCAAAGCAATAGCGTTAGGAAGATCATCCAAGTACAGAGAAGAGAATAAAGAAAACTTATCTTTCCAATTTAATTCCCCAGGTTGAGGATGGGACAGTGACCAAATTTTTTTGTAGGGATAATGTACAAGCCATAGTATACATTGGTTGAAGATGAATCAAATCTGTTTGTCAATTCTGTGTGCAAATGATCAGATAATGGCTTTCTTGAAATAATCTGACACATTCTGCGGCAACGTTAACTCTATTCATTGGCGGCTACATGTCCTGGGTTTTCTTTCCTCGACATTAACTTTATCAGCTAAATTTAAGGCTATAGCATCCATTTTGTGTGATAAGTCTCAATATAATTTCTGATGGAAGTTGATAAATTTTTTAAAGACTCAACTAAATGCAACACATCAGCTATATCATTGCTCTTCGATTGCAGCAACTGGGTTACAGGGAGTGTTAAATCAAAGACACATCTTGTTATTACAAGAGCAGCAATAAAATCAAAAGAAGTTACAAGTTTTAATATAGATGTGGCCTTGCTAGATGTATCTCTATTACTTTTCCCATTAAGTTTAATACTCATTTCCTCCAGGGTGAAAACAATAGCAACAAAAAGTTCCTCAAAAGTATCCAAACCTTCAATACGCTCTACCCATCTGGTCTTACAAACACTCTTCAGTTAGTTTCTTTTGAATATCTGGGCAGTGCTTAACTATGTTAGTTTCTAGTATTTCTGGGCGTGACTGAGATATGTTAAAACAATTTGCAATTTCCTTAACTTATTCAAAGGCATTTCGTGTAGACTGAACTAAGCAAGATCCACAAATACTTAAATTTAATCTGTGGCTATAACAATGCATGTATATAGCTTTCCTATTTATCTGAGAAATCCTGGCAGAAAGACCATTAATATGGCCAGAAACTGCACCTGCACTATCATATCGCTGCCCACGACAGTCCTCAATATCCAAAGTGAGATCTTCATTTAAACATTTCAAAATGACAGAGGCAAGGTCTTTACCTGTCAAACCTTCATTGCAATGTATAAATCGAAGGAATTCCTCCCTCACATTGAATTCTTCATCTACAAAGCGTAACACTAAGGACATTTGCTCCTTATTTGACCGATCAGATGCCTCATCTGCTATAATAGAATAAAATTTACTCTTCTTTACCTCAACAAGTAATTGCTCACTAATAACTTGCCCACAACACTTTATGAGCTCATTTTGTGTGTTTTTTGAGATGTAAGAAGCATTCCTATCATGTTGAGTGAGATGGGACTGTAGTGCAACATCCCCACCACGGACATGATGATTAAGAAGCTCAATAAAATTACCTACCCCACCTTTCGAATATTCACCAACCGCTGGATAAAATTGAGAGTCATCTCTATGACCTGTCCGTGATAACTGCATACAACCACTGAGAATAATGGTATCCACAATAGGAACTAGTTTCTTCCTGTTTTCAGAAATCGTTTTTCTCAATTTGTATCTATCATTACATTAATTGGTTGTGTTTTACCAGTGACATTGTCTAACAATGCAGTGAAAATAGCAATGGTTTCACGGTGAAGACCTGATGATGTTTTTCATGTCTCACAAAACAAGCTTTGGCATCTGGCCAGTGTGTAACATAGGTTCACAAAAAAGTTTCTTAATTTTGCCTAATTTTGAAGGCAATCGATCACCAAACAAAGCACAAGAAAGACAAAAGCCACCATCTAAACTGGGTGAATAACATAGCCATGGATGACGTTTAAGCCACTCAAGCCAAAAACTTCCATTAGTCTTTGAAAATTGGTAAAGTTGAACAGGAACAAAGACATGCTTAATCAGATTCTCAATTTCAGAATTCTTCATACCTTTTACTTTCTCCCTCATCAAACTCATTTCTATTTTCCAAATTTGATGATGAAACTAACTTAGTCGCATCATTCTGTGGGGCTGATGCAACAACTGTATGTGATGATGGAGAGACTACATGTATGTGTAAATCAGGAGTACCCATGCTAGCTAAAAATGAAATGTCATCCAGCCATTCAGGTTGTTGTGACACAGACTCAGATACAGGAGGCTCCTGCATTTCATTCATTTCAATACTGTTAGAAGGCAAGAATGTCAATTTTGATTGAATATCACATTTTTTTAGATATTGACAAGGAAGAAGAAATTGACTTCCTTTTCTTTGCTACAAAACCAGAGATTAATGGTACATAATGATCATGTTTAAATGACAGAGGGAAGTAATCCTTCATAGCAAAATAGTATATTCAGATCTTCCTAGAATGGAGCTGGTTTCACAGGATGAGGTACAATTTTTTGGTTGAATAACAAACTCCACCTGATAGCATTAGAATCAAAATCAGGGTAGTATGAAAATATGTCTACCAGTAACCATTGATAAAGCCAGCAAACATAAAAACCCACACCACTTCTTATCATTACAGTTAAAAACAGCTTCTGCCTTAACCAGGTCATCTAATGACAAGTTAGTATCTATAGCATCAAAGGGCACAGACATAGCAACCATACCTGACAATGATTTAAATTGCTTGTTCTTATGGGCTTCGAAGACAGAAGAGAAACAAGGATGCTTACAATAATAATCAGCATGCAAGAAAAGTTTCATTGATGTCATCAGTCTCAGATCATCAACCAGAGTGTTGTCTCCAACAAGAAGCAAAGAAACTGAACTGTACATACAGTTTCCAGTAACATCAGATCTAGAAATTATAAGAGGGTAAATAAATTTGACAACACAGCTTAGCCTAAGTTATTATACAGGTACCAAAATATCTTCTTGACTTTAATGTTCAGGTTCTCATGAATTGACCTATACAACGGTTACATGAAGGACCTGGCTAATTATAGTCAGTTGAACCAATTCAATATATTTTAACATTTCCCAATTTGTATTTACATCTTAGTAACATCTTTAACATACCATAGAGTATAGAATTCTGTTATAATCAAAACATTACAGAACACTATGAAGAGTCGAAGATGAAGGGCCACAGTCGAAGCCATGTCCATAGCCCATTGAATTTGAATATAGACAAAGACAACTCATAAATAAATTCAAATATTAACATGAATAACAAATATTCGGCTATAAAGCGATAAAGCACTAGACCCAAGGGTAAACGTAATTACCATAAAAATCGTACAAATATTCATAGATTAAAGCTGTCTTACCGTAGAGCAATCAGATGGCTTTCTTTCTTCTTTGTGTAATCCGGTATAAAATTCTCAGGCGTTGATGTTCCTATTTACACCATTACCAACTCGTTCACTCGTAAAGCTGTCTTAAAGTATCAGGCGCCAGTATGGCTGCCACGAATATTTTCGCTCCGTGGTTTATTATCTATTTGATTTGTTTGAATCGCTGGGGCTGCCACTATAAGTTGCCTACAACTTCTTCTGTTAACGTAGTGTATTTGAGGAGCGATGGATTGATCGTTGCAGTTGCTTTGGGTGAAGAATTTGAAATTTTCTATCTACGTGTTACACATAGAAGATTAATCGTATCAGGTTTAAAAGAAGGGCTTCGTCGACCTCTCTTCAAGTGGCATAAACATGGATATACCTTGCTGGCTGTTCCCGGATATCAACCATTGATCGATATTACTATTTATATTGATATTGAGGTTAATCCTGGTCCTAGCAGCTCCATCAGTTTGATCTCTACTACATGCTTGAAAATTGTCAAGAAAATTACACATTCTAATCAACATGCAAATAAACGTGCTTATTCGAGCCGACCTTCAACAAATTATAGTCGCCACCAACTTTTTGATATTCGTCGCTTCTATAGCTGTACTCCTACATCGTCCCTCTTGGCTGACCTTAAGAACAACAACTTATTGAGGTATAGAGGAAAGACAGCCGGTAGGAATATACAGTTTGACCGCACGAGATCAAGTAGGAATGTCCTTCATCATATTCCAGTTGTCGTCACGCTTCGTCAAATCAAAATAAAGCCAGTCTTTGTCACAAGAAATGAGTCTAATCTGAAAGTAATTCCGATTACTCAGACTGATAAATTGCTAAATATCTCTTCTGTTATGTCGAAACCTATAAATATGCAACATCTGAGTTTCTGTCTATTTAACTCACGTTCTGTCCGAAACAAAATTTTATCAATCAAGGATTACACAGTTGATAATGACATTGATATTTTAGCGCTTACGGAGACATGGTTGGAGCCAGGTGAAACTGATGCTCCCTTGATACATGAACTTTGCCCCACTGGGTATAATTTTATTCATTATCCCAGACCTTCACGTCGAGGAGGTGGTGTTGGTATTCTATTTAAGGACTCTATTCGTGTTAAGGAAGAGGTTGGCCAACATATGGAATCCTTTGAGTTTATGCAAATCATCTGTAATTTCTCCACCAAAAGTTTCAGGATTATAGTCGTTTATAGACCTCCAAATGCTAATCTTGACGACTTCTGTCGTGAATTTTCTGGTCTCATGGAGCATGTGGCTACATTTGGCAGTTTGTTACTGGTATCTGGAGATTTCAACATTCATTTAGATGAACTGAGTACTTCTAGCACTAAGAAATTTACACGCCTTCTTGAAACCTTTGATTTAATTCAGAATGTTAATTCACCTACTCATTCCAGTCACCACATTTTGGACTTAATCATTACCCGGTCATCTGATAAAACACTATCTGGCATTTGGGTAAGAGATATTGGTTTGTCGGATCATTTCGCTGTTCATGCTTCACTACCACTTGGTAAGCCTCCAAAAGCAAGGAAGAAAATTCTCTATCGCAATATTCGTGGAATTGATCGTGCATCTTTTTGTGATGATATTCAAGCATCTTTGTCTTTGAGTTTTCCTGTTACAGATGATCTCTCCAAATTTGTTGACTGCTATAATACTGTACTGCGTAATACTCTAGATAACCATGCTCCTGAGAAATCAAAAGTTATATCATTGAGACCATCTGCCCCCTGGTATACTTCTAAAATTGATGCTGAGAAGAAAATGCGGAGGAAACTGGAGCGTCGTTGGCGTAGATCTAAGTGTCCTGTGGATCATAGCACCTATATATCGCAGTGCAGATCTGTCCAAGATTTAATGGCTTTGTCCAAGTCTGAGTACTTTGTTTCTGCTATTAATAGCACTTGCGGTAACCAGAAGGCCTTATTCAAGATTGTAGATCACCTGCTTGGACGAAAAACTATACATATACTGCCATCATTATCATCATCTGAACTAGCAGATAAATTTGCCAGTTTTTTCAGTGAAAAACTGTCTTTCTCGCCACAGTCTTTCTCCTCCATCTCACGACACCGTTCCACCTATGTCTTGCATTAACACTGATTTGTCTGAAATGACTGAGTTCAATGCACTCAATTCATCTGAAATTGAGAAGTTGATTCGTTTGTCTCCTTCAAAGTCTTGTGCCTCTGACCCATTGCCTACTCCAGTTCTCAAAGAATGCCTACACGTCATACTACCTGCTATAACTAAAATTGTTAACCTATCTCTCCAATCATCTGTTATGCCAGCTCAATTCAAGGACGCTTTGTTAATGCCATCCTTAAAGAAGTCATCCTCTGACTCTGAGAATCTGAAAAATTTTCGTCCTCTGTCGAATTTACCATTTATCTCTAAAATAACAGAGAAAGCTGTGGCATTGCAAACTGTGGATCATCTTAAGGCAAACAACCTTCTTGAACTCTACCAGTCTGCCTACAAAGAACATCACAGCACTGAGACCGCATTAATCCGTGTTCAGAATGACCTACTTATTGCCTTGGATAATGGTTGCTCTGTCATCCTCCTTTTGCTTGACCTTAGTGCCGCATTTGACACCATTGACCATGCCATCATGTTAGATAGACTGTCAACTAGGTTTGGAATGAAACACAAAGTTTTACGGTGGTTTGAGTCTTATTTATCTGATCGTCGACAGGCAGTATTGGTTAATGGTTCAACCTCACCTTGGTATGGTCTCCCTTTTGGTGTTCCTCAAGGTTCGGTACTTGGACCAATACTGTTTTCCCTCTAAATTTCTCCGCTAGCTGACGTAGTTCGATTGCATAATGTATCATATCACATGTACGCTGATGACACACAGCTATATCTTTCTTTTCCCTCCAATGACTATGCTGGCCTTGAGGCTGCAAAGAGTTCTATGGAACTTTGCATCAATGACATCAGGAAATGGATGCAATCTAACTTTCTCAAGCTAAACGATGATAAGACTAAATTGTTGGTTGTTCATTCAAGATACAAACATCAACCTATGCTAAACTCTATTATTATTGGTGACGAGCCTATTAAACCATCTGCATTTGCAAATAACATTGGAGTTGTTTTTGATCAAAATTTGTCCATGGAAAAGCAAATTACGTCTGTTTGTAGGTCTGCTTTCTCACACATAGCTAAAATTCGGAAGATCAGGAGATATTTGCCTAATTATGCTGTTGAGGCTATTGTTCATGCATTCATTTCCTCCAGGCTTGATAATTGCAATGGCCTACTTTTTGGTGTCCCGAAGTACCTCATTCAGAAGCTTCAACATGCACAGAATTGTGCTGCCCACCTAATCACCAATTCCAATAGATTTGAGCATATCTCACCAGTTCTGAAAGCGCTTCATTGGCTGCCCGTTGAAAACAGAATTGTGTTTAAAATTTTGCTCCTCACATTCAAAGCTCAGAAAAAGATAGCTCCGAAATACATTCAAGATCTTCTCGTTGACTATGTGCCATCTCGAAACTTACGTTCCTCCTCGAAAGGTTTTCTGGTTGTTCCAAAATTTAAACTGGAAACGTATGGAAAGAGAGCCTTTTCTGTGGCAGCTCCGTCACTTTGGAACTCGTTACCATTTGACATTAGACAATCTTTTTCTATTGACATTTTTAAGAAGAAACTCAAAAAATATCTTTTTAGTAACAGTTTTTCTTGATTGACAGATATTTTTATTTTTATTTCAGTTAGATTATGTAGTTAAATTGTTATTGTAAAGCGCCCTGATCATTGTCATGGATAGAGGCGCTATATAAAATGTGTTATTATTAAAGTGCCTATGCAGCCCTTTCGTTTTTTAGTTATCTGTATAGAGGATGAAAAAATAGCTGATAAGTTAATTTATCGTTTTTGATTTGGACTTTTCGTTTAGAAGATATCACTATTTAAGTTTAGAAGATATTGCTATTTATATCAAAAAGCCGCAAATTAGAAAGGCATGGAACGAGCCACATTGTGACGTCATTTAAGAGACGAATGTGTGTTTTGCCTTGGGGAACTTGTAAACACTGTATTAAACACACTGCAAGTTCTCTATGCGATATTCGATCATCTTTACTGTCCGCGTATCGTTTAAGTAAGGTATCGTTCAAGTAAGGTATCGTTTAAGTAAGGATACGATGGACAGATATTTTTCTTTCAAATTCGCTTCATTAGAACATCCATACACTGCGTATCTGTCTGACATGATTGAATAGTTCCATATAAACGATAAATTTTATAGTATAATCTGGGAATTGAGCTCGTTTGATAACGACGCTGGGAAGATCCTCAGGACTCATCTCTTAAATGACGTCACAACCTAGTTTCCAGACTCCAGAATTGGCAGAAATACGTTTTCGGTTTTTAATCGGAATTTGCTTACATTTCTTAATTTGGATGCAAAATATCTTCTAAACGAAAAGTCCAAATAAAAAACTGTAAAATAATTTATCAGCTATTTTTTGATCCTCTATACACATAACTAAAAAACGAAAGGGCTGCATAGGCACTTTAAAGTTGCTTCATCTTTGCTAACTAAAGCGCCATGTACTCCGAACGCCAATATAATAAATATAATTTTTTGCCAATATAATTTGTGATATAATTTTACTTCAAATGGAAAATCGTCATATGATAACGTAGATATGTAATGCGTGAGAGCGCTGGTCGTAGCCTGTCTAGTTTATAGTATTTACAAGGTGTTTAATATACTAGCAAATGAGTAGGCATAAAGTTATTAAGGTGCTGTCAACATCAATTATAATAACTTGGCTAGGAATGCTAATAGGGCCGTTTCCTTTGAATATATAAAGCGCTAAGGGCTAAAGAGATTAGCGCTATATAAATAAACATTACATTTGTTTCTATTTGTTCGGCAAGTATGCCTCGCAGGATTTCATTCATATCATCACATATTTCTGCTGGTTGATGTGGTGCTTCTTCTGACTCGCTTTCAATGTTGCTGACTTCAACTTGATCGCCGGATAGCGACGCTTCAGAATCCGTCATTAATAGTAAAGCGCATTCAAGAGAAAAATATGGAAATTCGGCTAAGGATTTAACACTGTAACAGGTAATCCTGGTCGCAGATGAGTCGGCACAGCTTATGCCACAAGATCTCATGTTGAGACAAAAGAATGCATATGACTGACAGTTAATAAAAATAAATTATGGATCACAGTTGAATTTGTGGGAGAGGTTTAAATTAAATCCTTCAGCTTTAGTTGCGAACCTAAAATAACAATATCAGCTTGAATCCTCTGGTTTTGCCACTTGGTTAACATTTTTGATATTTAAGCACTTATGAATACATAGTCATGGGCAAAACAACGAGATTGAAGAGATTCTGCCCACACACTGTGACCAAACTGTTTGGTATTCAACATTTCGGCAACACAAGCGCCTTTTTTTCGACTCTAGACGAAACACCTGGAGAAAAAACAACAGTGAAAGTTCTGCCGTTTCTAAAGGTAAGTACAGCTGAAGACAAACTCCATGATTCCCAATGTTGGCGTAGTAGCAGCAAATAAATAGCCGCACAGTCTTCAATAATTCAATTTCAAAGCATAAAATCAAATCAATAGACAACAGTAAATTATTACATTTTTTGGTTCTTCATCTCAAGTGATAATAAATGAGATGCAAAATGAGTGTCATTGGAAAATTTTCCACTTATTCGCAGCTCCTTCCACGCATCATGAACGACCTTCTGTAAATAAACAGGCTTGTTGTTTATCCGCCATAATGTTGTGTTCAGCCAGCCTCTTGTTCAAGATAGTATCGTGATCTTCCAGCTCCTTCTCGTTTCCTACCACGATTAGACATTAAATTGTCATTACGCTTTACTTATAACTCGTACAAAAATAACCCACCAACATGAAAATAACAAATACTAATCGAATAAATCGTTTAGCTTTCACTTCGCTTTGATTTTGGATTCCGAATAAAAAATAAAAAAGTACGCTTGTCTGAGTAACCAGGCAAATCGTGACATAGCCCCTTTAATGTCAGCTTTTTCGAAAACATAAACAAACCCAGTAAAATGTAAACAAACCCACGCACATGCGCAGATCGCACTGTGGATCACCTTTAATACTGACATTGGTTGAATGACCGTCCTGGAAATAATGTTAGCACAATAATAGCATAATTTAACGTGCATTTATGAAAAATTACGTAATTGCCTAGTTATTTAATTTATGCTTTTTCTTAGCTCAATTTCCTCCTTATGTTATGTTTATAACTGCCTGCATGCATATACATACCGTCTTCCAATAAATATTTTGATTTAATGTCTCACCTGCTGGCCAGTTTGTATCAGAGAGCTCATCCTTTGACCATTTCAACTACTGCTCCAATTTCACAAATTTCCTCATAATCTTTGATTTTTCTCTTGGTGGTTTGTGCAAGCTTTATTCTGTTGGCCTTTAGATCTTCTGCCACAACGTACTTGTTCTGTCTCAAATTCTATTTCAACAGTGTCGTTTTCTTTGGAGTAATTCAACACATCCTATGTAGCAACCTATTAAAATATGCATATATGTATATATCATCGTAAATGTCATATGTCATAAAACATTCTTTATTTTCATACGGCTATATACAACTCTGAAACGTTGGTTGTATATCGGTGTATTAAAATAGAGAATATTTTATGATGACATATATTACTTTTAAGTCAAGAACCATTTTCTCTATGATCTCCTATGCTAAGAAATAGATGTATGCTTAACTGTTTTCCATCCTGAAGCACCAACTTATTTTGTCCCATAGAGCTAGTACCCTAACACCCAATGCTTTTATGGCTTCCAACTCGACTGTTAAACTTTCCGTAGTACTTGAAGAATTTTCTTTTTGAGTTTGACTGTTGGTAAAGTTCAATTTCATTCTCCAAAGGATCCAAAACTTGTACAAGAGTTTGCAGTGTTATTCCTTCCAGGACAACCAGAAATGCCTTCTTATTTTGATGACTGGAAATGGAGGCACTGTCCATTGGACGTGACGTACTGACAGAAGGATCTAATGGAGTTGAGAATTTTCTTCTTTTGTGAATTATTGTTGGATCTTCCAAGTACATGTCCTAATTATAGTTCTTGTTGCCATGATGATGTTAAATATGGCTTCCAGTTCCTTGTGGAATGCCAAATAGCTTCTTCCCACCCTCAACATTCCAATCCTCAAAACCAGTTCATCCTTTGTGCTGCAATCCAAGATGTTGTGCCTTTATACTGACATTTTAGCTAATGCAGTGACAGAATGTGGAAGAGAAGAGAGTTTACCATTGTATCCATCAAGGGCAGGTGGTGGGTTTCGATTAATCTTCTCAACAAGACGCTTTACACATTCGTGTTTTCTGCCTTCCACCGAAACGCCGTTTTTCCGACACAGCTCTTCCTCCAAACAATTCTGTATTATTTGGTTGTCATCTCTGTAAATTCAAGAGTATGGCAATTTCTTCGCATAAACTGTTTTTAACCGGTTGGTAATGTAGGTCATCTTCATTCTTTCAGCATTCACTGTCTCTCCAATCCCACGCAAAGCAATACATGGTTACTTTTCCCTCCATGTTTTCCAGATGTCTCTGATCTCCAATATCATAAATTTTATGAATAGCTTTACTGGAAAATTGTTCATTAGAAAGAGCGTGGTTCTGGGCAGCATGGACGCATTCAACAGGATTTATTTTGCTATGATATTCAGCAAATGATTTCTGCATAACTGAGTTAAGCCCGAGTAGCCTTGTTAAGCGAACCAACCACATTTTCACAATCGGACTTCACGCGGATTCGGAGGGACCATTGTCCACGATAAAAACAAAATGCTCCTTCAATTTTCCTGTCTCAGGGTTTCGAAAAAAATGATCAAGTGCAGGATTGACCATTAAAAGAAAAATCTCATTAAACGTGCATTGGACAGTTTCTGGCTCAAAGTAAGAAAGCTTGAGGAGTGCAGATGCTGCTCCAGTCCTTCTTATCCCATTAACAAAATCTTCATCCTCTTTCCCTTCTAAATTCAAATCAGTTTCTATAAAAAGGTGACTTATAGGAGTGACAGCGTGATTGGGAAGGGGTATTTTTCGCCAACTTTTCCCAGGTTTCTGGACAGGCGACATATCTGCTTGGCCTTTGCGTCCTTTAATGAGCGCAATCCAATGTAAGATTGACGTTGCGAGTTGACCAATGTAAATTCACCACGAATTGTTCTATTCCAGTCTGTGGGGGTTTGTGTAGCGAAAGGCAAGCATTAATTCCTCTGCCAGTATGGTGTCGTTTTGCTTCATAAGTTCCTGCTCTGTAATTTTGGGTGTAGTTAAAGCAAGATGAGAGGCTGATGTTAAATCCCTCTGGAGCCAATGCTATGATGGTGTTGAGTCGTGGGAGACTTTCTAGCTCACCTTCTGCTCTATCAACACGATCTCCCTCGCCACCGCCAAGATCTGGAAATTGTTCACTTTTTAGATATCTTCCTCTTCCTTTGAACACGTGACAAAGCTTGTCAAGCTTCATTTTTTGAAGCATTCTATTCTTAGCGTCGTCTTAACTTCTAAACTTTTCTTATGTCTTGGAATAGTTCAAGATTAAGATTTACAAGATCTTTTGAGCATTTAAAACTTCTTTTTTCTTGAACGTTTGCTAAATTTGCCATGAAGTTAGCATTTGTAATTTCCGATAAAACTGCTTTTAATGTATCTCTCACGCATACTGTCGAGATATTTCAAAATTGTGTCATAACTACCTCCAATCGCCTGTTCAACCTTATTATTGACAATTGTTTGGTCCATTCTTTCGACGTTTTCGATGGAGTCGTCTTTCCCTTGTAGATCTGGAGTACATTCAGATGCTTGGACATAATCTCCAGCAAACGAGGACTCCATACCGATTGGACTACTTTAATCCTTTCATTTTCTTGTGTTGTTTTGCGAGATCTTGAGTCGCTACTAGCAAGCCATTTTCCAATATGTATCTACCGAGGGATACCATTGTGCTCAAATGTTCTTGCTGCTGTAATGATCCTTCTAAACTGAGCTTGTTAATGACGACGTAAATATTCTGGTTAATAATTCCTGTCGCAGTTCCACTAACAAGCCCTTTTATTTTATTATCTTCCATAATTATGGTATTCTTCATTCTTTCTTCAGACCTGACCAAGTTAGCGATGGCATTGACTCCTTCTCAGTGCAAAGTTTTTTAAACTTTGCAGTATTGTGATGAGTGGCGAAAATTCACACGATATATAAATATATAGAGAGAGAGAGTGACCGTGTTAACATCTGGGGGGTGGCAACATCATTATTTCGTGTGTTTTAACTTCAATTTACTTTATATATGTTTCGAGTATATAAGATGTATCCCCCGGTTTTATATTAACATGCTACTGCGCACGCGCGAGCTGAAAAATGGCCGACCCAAGGAGCGAACATAAAGCGAACGAGCGATATATTCTTCTCAAAACAGGGATTTTGTGGACTTACAGTATTAAATATGATGTAGGATAAAGGACTGGTTGTCTGTTAGGGGAAGACGAGCCTGGATATAAAATAAAGGTCTGATATTCAGGATATTTCTATCACGTTGTGTCATGATTCAGCATTAATTCAACCGTCAGGACAGGGGCAGGTAAGCGCAGCTAGTCTCTGCCTTTTTATAATGGAACACAATGGATACAGAATAACCTGCGAGATTATTTTGTTAGAAATTAGACTCCTGCACTTTTGTAAAGCGGTCTGTAGTTTCGGTATTTACTTCGTGTTTATATTTGTATGACAGCATTTGATTATTTGAAATTTTTATTGTATATTCTTGGGCTTAATAGAATTTTAGAAATACAATTGTAGATATGTTTTGGGTATTGAGCTGTTCAGCAGTCAGCACTAATATGAGTGCCGATTTGACAGCTTGTAATTTATAGAAATTGTCTGTATTACTTTGTTTTGTATGGTCGCGACTATTATATTTTTGGGGCTGTTGTGCACATAAGCACAGTGTTAGATTGATTCATTTCTGTTGTTGAAACATAATTTTGTTCCTTGGCCATTTATTGGCTGTATAATATGAATTGACAATAATATGAATTGACAAAATTAAGAGCATTTGAAACTGTCTGAATAATTATATTAGCCCATGTTCCTTCACTAGAGATATTAATTTTTGTTATGAAAATATCAGGCTATCAATGTTAACCCAGGGTGGGGGAACACTGATGGGATATTGACTGATTGACTTTTTCTGAGACTTTTTTTCTGAGACAGGGTGAATTTGGTTTTTTTAAAAGATCGAGGGATGGGATTTTTGACACGTAAAAAAAAATTTTAATATTAACTACTTGATGACCAAGACTGAGGTCTTTATGGTAAAATATCTAACCGAGATCTTGCTGCATTGGCCGAGCAATAGTGGCCAAGGTTTGGTATTTTACTGTAAAGACCAAACAGTCGAGGTTATTGAGTAGTCCATTATGGCACTTTTTATTATAAAATCAATCTTGTATTTCTTGTTCTTTGTACTTCGCTTGATTTAACGTCATCAAAACACTGGACTAGCATTATTTTCTGTTGTTTCTTTCTTGTCTGGATACTAAAATGTACTTTTATAATATTTATTGTTCATTGTCATTTAATTTATTTTCATAATTTTGCAGCAATATTTCTTATTAGGATGTTGTGTTTATTCCCAATAATCATAGGGCATTAGCCCGTGAAATTTTATCCATAGACATAGTTGTCATAATTTTCTGTCCAACATATCACCTTTATCAACCTGCAATCTTTAATCCGCATAGCGTTAAACTTTGTGTCATGCGTTATGCTACTATTGTTTTATTTAATATATATGATACATAATTCTATAAAACTTTGCACTGTCCTTGGGACCTACAATCATGGCCAAATGTAGCGGGACACTTGCGTTAATTTCATGTCGCAATTTCAACTTCCCCCCGCCTCCCCCCATTCAGTGTTGTTATTTATGAAATTTTGTTCATGTTTCATATGCCAACATATCACACACTGAACATGGTAATTAAAAAAATACAACATGGCGAAATAATAGTATAATGCCAAAGTATTTTGGTTTGGGCCACGCAATTTGCTATGAATGCCGTGTAATTTGCTGTGAATTGATATTTATAATTTAGCGACTTTTATGGGAAACTTAATGTAGGAATGCATTCGTCACCGCATTGTATTGCATTATCTTATATACATCTCAACCACTCAACATTGCACGGGGGAGGGGGGGACTCCCTATAGCATAGCAAAAATAAAGTTTAAATAATGAAATAGTGAGTTAACAAAGCAAATAGGAAACGCAACGCCATTTACCGACACTGTCCCGAAAACTTTTGGCCATGATTGTAGTTGGTAATAGCATTGCAATCCGGCATTGGAATATCACTGGTCATCTGCCCCGACTCTTTGTCCACAGAAGGCTTAGGTATATTAGATGTAAAATAAGAGACAAATTTAGCGATTGCTCTTTCAGTTGTTTTTTTAATTGATACTTGTCAACCAATTTTATTTCCATTGAATGTGTGCACTCGAACTTTGCTTTCGTTTATGTATTTTTGGTCTGGAATACATATTGAATTTCTTCTTAGGGAAATTAGTTCTAGCTTTGACTGTCTGTGGCACAAATTATTTTTTATTTTCTTCACTACTTTTGACGTCGAAGCAAAGAGCTTAGGATGAGGAAGTGGGGAAGAACAGTGGTCCTAACCGCTTCCAAACTGTTATCTGCAGACACTATCTCTTGATCCTCTTGCTCCGTTTTATACATAAAGTCAAAACTTGGAAGCAGTACGTGGTGTAAAGTGGGTATGATCTGGAGAAGTTGAAACGGGTTTGAGGTACATAATGGTTTTTTCTTTCCGGTATCTTTAGAATTTGAAGATAGTGCAGTGGCATAAAGGCACAACAGAAGATGCGGATTTTGCCCTGAACAACCTACCGACAATTCCCTTGGATAAATTTGACATATTCAAATTGAAAGGAGTAAACTCCCAAAACTATCATATTTTGTAATATTAGTGTAATGCACTAGTCAATGAAACTACGGACCCCTGACCCCCGGGACTGTGGGGATTTTAGCATTTTTACAGTGTTAAATATTGGTATTTTCCCCGCTACCAGTGGAATATTGGCTGTTAAAGTTCCTGCCCCTATGGCCTCGGTACTTTAAAATGTCCCAATGACTGAAGCAAATTTTGAAGGTAATACAGAGTCAATTAATTGACCAATATTTAGCACTGTAAAAATGTTGAATTCCCCGCCCTATCCCGGGGATCAATTGACTAGTGCATAACAGCACCTTAAATGCTATAAGGCTAAACGAAATAAAAATATATTGTAGCCGGTATAATTCTTAATGGTTTCAATGTCGTGGCCCAGGTGCTTCGCTAGCCAGCCCAGTTCAGACTTGTTCATGTCCACGATCTGAGAGACTGTGGCCAGGTATTTTCGAGAGTTGTAGGTGTAATCTGTTTTGGCTCTTTCAGTTCCACACCTTGCATTACTTTGTTCGTTGACCACTGGTAATCTTTACTCTCTTGCCTCAAATCTACATCAGTAGTCATATCCATGTCGTCATCTACTTTCTTTGGAATTTGTTTCTCCACTACCTCTTCCAGGAGCAATCTTTAACACTTGTTCTCGATCGTTTTCTTCCAAATCTTGACCTTGTAGTCAGAATTGACGCCCATTACGTGTTTGTATGCCCAATACGTGTAAGTGATATTTCGGAGAGATCTCAGTCCAGATACGGGAAAATTGCGTTACATTGTCCAAAATACAAGAGGGAAACAGAAGGTGGGAGGACATTTACTATTTCAGCCAGTAAATTATGGAATACACTGCCTGTCAACATTAGATCAAGTTCCAGTATTCGAGTTTTTAAAGATAATTACATTCAAGTTTTTGAAGGAAATATATATAGACATTGACCATTTCCCTATATCATAGTATAATTTTAGGCTTTTTTAATATTTATATGTACATATTTATTAACTTATTATTCATCCATTTTATGATATATTACAATATGATAACTATCATGGAGGTCCACAAGTTTATCAGTCTGACTGTAATGTTTAACCTCATTAAATAAAGTTATTGATTGATTATTGATTGATTGATTTGTTCTTGCAAAGCAATCATTCTTTTTGGGGACATGCAAACACCCAAGTGATTCAGTCTAATATTGTCTTGATAACTTACTCCACTATGAGATAATATCGTAGATATTCTATACGTGATGGAAGACATTATAGGATTTCTACATCGAATGAGCGTTGAGGTTGCGAGAGCGATAGCATTGATTACTCGCTCAGTATTTTTCTCAGACTTGGAATTATTCAAGTTGCTAGCGCTGCTCAGTACAGTACTCAGAAACGGGCAATGAATCTTGATCTCCCTGCACACAGTCTTGTTTGAGAAAACAGCAAGTTGATCAGGTTCGCTGGATTTCAAGCAGCTGTCCGACTTACAATAGGTTTTACATTCGCGGTTAACTTCTCGCTCTAAAGCTCTGATTAGTTCCTTTGAGAGAAACTCATGGCGAAGAAATGCATTTACTACAGGTTCCCACCGAGATAAGCAAGTGTCTTTTATTATCACGAGAGTGTTCTCATCAAAATTGCTTTTAACAACAACACGTCCATTAGGATATGCAATGACGACTTTTACTGCAGAGGATTTGGTAGTGTCCAAGTCATCAATATTCAAGCTGGATGTCATGCTATGTTGCATTTGTTTTTCATTGATATTCACGTTTTCCTTTTCCATGAATGACAGCAATTTCTTGGCGCTGCTGACTTGTCCCCCAGGTCGCTTTGTAAGTGGAGAAAGAACACGCCAAGACTTTTCATTGGCAGGGCTCGATTTTTCTTGAGACAACATTAAAATTTTCCTCTTTTCTCCACAATGTTCAACAACAAAAGAGTTTTCTTTGCCCCCAATAGAAATTAGAAACAATACGTTTATTACAATACGTTAACAAATACATTTATTCCAATACAGTTAGCCCACACAATTCCAAAACTTGTCTTGAAGGTTTGAAGATGTTTATAAAATATTTTTTTGATATACAACTTCCATACACACTCTTAAACTACAATAGCACAAACGACATACTTCGTTTTGTGAGTTTTCGTTTGTTTTACGCATTTACTTGCCTGACTTGCCGCGCTTGCAAATTGAAATGTACAGGCCCATGAGAAAATGTGCCATTTCACAGGAAATAAACAAACTTCAGCTATGATTTGATTGGCCAGTTTTGACAACGAATTATAATTTATAATTAGGGGCGGCACGAAGAATTTCAATAGGCGCCTGCAGGCGCTTCGTCGTCCCACCCTTCCCGCCATCCACTCCCAAGCGCCGTGCTAACCTTGCCAAATATAGTATTGTACTGGCTTTTCCACTGTTTCAATAAAACCAAGATGTATATGCAATGCCAGTGGTAAATGTAACTATGGTTACGGATATGTTAAAAGAAAAAAACACGTAAGCCCCCCCCTAGGCTCAATGCTGGATATGTAACTTACGACACTCCTACACTTTGTAAAGCTTTGTCGGGGAGCTATAGCTGTATGAATATCTTGGCCCCGACTCAGATTTCCTGTCCAAGGTTATTTCCTTATAAATGGTTTTCCTAGGCAGGTTTTTTCTGGCCTCCCTGGTATGTCAGCTGCCCAGGGTGCCGTAAATCACAATCCAGCGCCTTCCTATCTCAAAATAACAAACAAACAAAAAAACAAATGTCACAGTTATGAAGTTACGTAAGAACGCCTCGCTCCATAATAAAGCTTACCTTGAACTTGATTATCTACCTGGCATAACATAACAGTAATTGGTGGTAAACTAGTGTCAGAGCAGCATCGTTTGTCAAAAATGACCGTAACTGATTTAGGGTAGGAAGTGGTGTCCCACAGGCCGCACTTCACCCACGGTGAAGTCAGGGCTCGGACATGAGGGCAAGGTCCTTTCCAAAAGGAGTGAGGACCCAGACACTCACAACGACCTTGTTCCTCCCACTTTCTGAGGACCCAGACCCTCAGAACTGCACTTCCCATCACCCATATTTGCCACACGATTTGCGTAGAATCATTAATGTATATAAAAATCAATGGCAAGGTATGCGAAACATATCTGTTACGAAATTACATCGGTTTAATGGACATAAAAGCATTAAATCATCGGGTAAACGACAAATAGATCATCATGAAGCATATCCTCCTTTGATTTTAAAGACGATATTTGGGTACTTTAATCGCTTACGCATTTTCTCATAACCTTTGATCTTCCCATTTTAAGTAGACGAAACCTACAGCGTTCGATTCGCCAGATTCAAGTGATGATTTCGATATATAATTGATTTAAATCGGACAAAAACACAACGTTTCCTAATTACAAACATTACGGAGTTTCACGAGATATGTCAACACAGCATAATATTATTTTCCTGTCCTTCGGAAGCTGTCCATTCTGTCTTCATGATTGATCTCTCATCTGTGTTTCTTTCATCTTGGAGAGAATATTTGCAATGGTTTGTGGGTTTACAGGTCTCGGTAAACGTTTCCAACTGTGATTCATTGCCAACAAAACGAAAGTTCGAAATCGCTTAATGAGTATAGGCTCCGTGAAACTGTGATGCATGTGCATGTTGACGTTTCGTCGACGGTTCTGCCGTTTGGACCAGCTTTACCTTTGGGCGATATGTTGGTAGGTTTTGTAAGTGGTTACTTTATATAAATTGACCAGTAAATCGTTCATCAGTGACCTTAAGCTCAATTGCGGTAGGCCTGTGGGAGCGTTCCTTTACTACTTCATGATCAAACTGACTCGTAAACTGTGAGACTGCGGGACTGTGGGAGCGTTCCTTTACTTACTTAATGATAAAAAGACTTGTGAACTGTGAGACTGCGGGAGCATTCCTTTACTTACTTAATCATAAAACTGACTCATGGCCTGTGAGATATCGGGACTGCGGGAGTGTTTTTTTACTCACTCAATGATAAAAACGATTTATTAACTGCGGGACTGTGCAACAAGTAAAAAATTCCTACGTTTGAAAATGGCCGGGTATTCTAAAGTCTCTCCCTATCTACATTCCTATCTAGAAGGAGCGGCAGTTAGAGCTATCGAAGCACTTGCCTTGATGTCTGCGAATTACAAAAAAGCCATCAAACTTTTAAAACAAAGATTTGGGACCACAACAAAATATTGCATCACACATGTACGAACTGTTGAAGGTGCCAGCTTGTTGTGACAATAAACCAGCATCTATGAGTTTGGTCACGGTTAATAGAGGGGAGACTGGTTACGCTGTACCACACAACCAAATATGTTATTGTCCACTTTTATTTTGCGTCACGTGACAAGGAGAGTGCACAGATTCAGAGAGCTAGTGTTGCGGCCTTTATTCATGTTGGAAAAGTTGTATCGTTTGGAGTCGTTTTAAATTTGCGTTGTTGCGCGCTTATACCATCAAATAGTTGTTTGAAGGCATGCCTGGTTCGAATTGTGCATTCTATGGTTGTCTGACCAGCAGATGGCACAAACATTCTCTTTTTTAAATCCCAGTTTGTGGAACATATGGCAGCGCTGAAGAAGAAAGCTCGAGATGAATGGCTCCGTCTGATCTTGAGAACGAGAGAGATGACACAATACAGCAAATTGAGGCGAATAACGGTTATATTTGTGAGCTTCACTTCAAGCCCGATTGCATTTTAACTCGTAAGTATTTATTTTATTTTATGCAGTCGCGCTTAATACGCCTCATTGGTTTCGCCAAACAAAGAGCATTATGAATTATTCATCCTGGCCTTTATTTATTTATGTTCAATTTGTAGACCCGAAACGAAAATCATTGGTAACCGGCAGGATACCATGGAGAATTTGCCCATGAAAAGCTGTGATTCTCCAAAACAAGAGCGTCCAACTCTGGTGAATGCCAAGCACCTCAACCACGCTGTCTCCAAAACCATTAACAAAACCGGGTATCGAAAAAGTGTTAGTGCAGTTAAAGGAAAAAGTAAATGTTGGTCGCTGGAAGGTAAATAAGTCGAACGAAAATGAAATCAGAATCGAACTATATGACGAATGTCATATCATGCCAAAATACACTATCGTAATTTATTCAGTCTTGGAGTTCAGCGTTTTCGCTTTTCCGTGGCCACTCACTCGCTGCATGTGGGTAAGGAAAGCTTCGAGCTGCTTAAAAACGCTGTCTTTCTCAATATATCTTCTGGTCATGTCTTTTCATAAAGAAAAATGAGCTGGTGAACAAACGTTTTACTCCCCCAAAAAGAACTTGTTAAAGGTGAAAGGGTGCATCTTAATAAAGCGTTCTCTTTTCAATAAGGATGTACTCAACGTGCTCAGCAAAGGTATGATTAATAGTATGTGGAGTATTATTGGCCTATTGCCATTGCCAATTCCAAAGCACAAAATAGCATACCTAAAATACTGTGTCAAGGCTACTATGCTACTGGAAATACTAGAGCTAATGTAGATATTGAGCCGTCCACCATGAACAACAATGTTGTTCAGCCCTGATAATTACATGATGTTGTTGCACATTGTTCATTAACAACCCTGTAAAAGCTTGTGAATTTTTCACGTTTGTATCTCAACAGACACCTGGCAGACAATTGGTGTATAATCAGGCGACTTACACTACTTTTTATTCCACCTTATAGTGTATCGTCAAATGCCGAAATAAGAGAAAGCGATTCGACCGAGTGTACTGCCGTCTCATCCAAAGGTATCCATCAAAACACTTAGCTTCATTACACCGGTTGTGTGCATATAGTCACTATAATTGTATTTTCTCGACCTTTTCCACAAAAGATATAGGAATAATGAGTGAGTCAGCCACGTGTTGTTCAGTTGGTTTCCAAGCGAACTTCGAAGACAACGTCGTGGATTGGATCGAGTTTGCTACACCAAGACTTCCTTCTTATAAAGGTTATTATTTGCAAATATAGATACGAAGCGCCATTAGTAGGTACTAATTTGTATTTTCATATACTTTCTGATGCTTTTCATGACTATATAGAAACAGGAACAAGGACTGATCCTGCTAAATAATGCGTTAGTGTCAACATTGGCACTCAGGTGGATTTTGTCAGTTAGATAAGTGAGTTGCAGTGCTTAAAGCCTGGTTCACATGTGTTAAGCATGTTTAAAACCGATACGCAGTTTTGGAACACTAAATTTTTAATATGAAACGTCAACAGTAGTTACTAATTCGTATTCTCGTATTCTTTCTGTTGCTTTTCACGAATAGACACACGCACAATAACTGAACCGGTTACAGAAGTAGTTTGTGTCAACATTGGCACTGAGGATGATTTTGGCTGTCAGATCAGCGAGTTGCAGTATTAAATATTAAGAGCATTTCTATAGATTTAATTTATTCATGAATGGCAGCCGCTGATTCTTTTATATGCATATGTACAAATTAAAGGAAACCGACATTATCCCCAAAACAGTTTAACGTATATATATATATATATATATATACACGTACACGTACACGTACACGTACACGTACACGTACACGTACACGTACACGTACACATATATATATATATATATATATATATATATATATATATATAATATATATATATATATATATATATATATATATATATATACACACACTACCGTATTAACCGTACGATACGCTACAATAAATTCATAATCTGTCTGTTATATTCAATTGTATTATAGATTCGGTCCTGCCATTCACAGTGGAAACAATACCTGCACAATATCCTTGTGTGCCAACCACAACCCAAAGGGCCCCAAAAAGAAAGGTTGCAAAGACCTTGGTGCAAACTTCCAGTCATTCTCCTACAGCACCAATTGATAAAGAAATATTCCCAATATGCACTACCAGAAAAAACAGTGTTTGGGTTGTTTGTGAAGCAAGCAAACAATGGTTTCACTGTCGCTGTCTTTCAATTGCTGTAAAAACAGCCAAAGATGAACAATCCAAATTGGTATGCACACATTGTAGTTTGTAAAAATATATATAAAACATGTATGACTGACATTTATAATATAATATTTCCAACCCATTGCTTTTTTTATTAGATGCATCATGCATAGGCTGTACTATAATTATTAATCAGGCCTTGCCCTGGGGCAGGTTGTTCTAAAGACGATTATGGAAAATCATCACACCAGGACGTGTCGACAAATAGGTTTAGGACTCTCGAAGACATCTCCCCATTGCCAAAACGAGCAGGGATTTTCTTGCTCAGAGCAAACGAAGTAAGGTCCGTCTTCCGTAACTTTCTTTCGTTTTGTCTTTAACCATTCGCATCGTTGCCAGCTTGATGAGTAGGGCAGACTGGATACAGCCACTTGCTCGAAAAGCGTGTAAGGCTTTCCCAAACATGTAACAATCTTCTTCAGGGCAAAAGAACTGACAACTAGGCTTTTGTCCACAGTACCAGAACAAACCATTCTTAGTTATTGAGGAAGATGCGGGTTTACCATGTAGACACTCCATCGCAATGATCTTACTCTGATGACAAACAGCAAGCGAATGATACTCCAAGCGACGTGTTTCCTTTATAGCAATCCAAACGCGCCAAAAGGGGGTGTATTCGCAGAGGCCCCCATGAGAAATAACCAATGAGATTCTAATGCGAGGTTATCCGTTATTAGTTATTACCCGAAAATGATCCGCATCTTGGACTTGACCAAACTTGTCCCATTGTTTCAATCTTTAATCACCTTTTAATGACTTTGTTGCACACGGAAATATGAAAATACTGCATTTAGGAACAGTTTCCCTAGCATTACTTTCATGCCACAATTTCCAACCAGTTTACGTTGATATTCCTTAATGTCTATCCGTTTGAAATTTTCGATTGTTCTTCTTACGGCTTCTCGAACTATTTCGTGATCGCAGGAATCGCTTAACCGGTATACAAATGTAAGATAGGCGATAACTCGGCCGAAATTATTCACATTCATTTCTTCGTAAATAAGATGAAAAGATTCTGGATTAAGTCGAACGCTAAGACGGTCGTACAAGTCTCTATGTTCATTAAGACATTTATTGATATAGAACGATAGCGTATCTTTATCGATGTCCACGTTATTTCTCCTCAGTTCGTCCCAAATCATATCCATGGCGCATGCGCTCCTTTCGGGCTGGCTACGGTCTGACACATGGACATCAAATGTATAAATACGAAGGTGTTTCTTATATTAAGAGACGAAAGAGCGACCTTTTGATAGTGATGTAATACCATCATCGGAAGGAGTCTGGTGGCTAGTCAGGAATCGGTTGGGGATTTAAAAGGATAATCACAGGTCCTACTGGTACACCAGCTAGGGTTAGGGATCCTGAAGGTTTAATGACGTAATCTGAATAAATAATTAGGGTTAAAGGGTCATGTAGGTTCACGAGAAGTCATGACGTAATACCAAAATTCGAAATGAATATTTAATGAGGCAGCACCCCTTTGGGGGCCAGATGGGGGTATTACTACTTTGCTATCACGTGACACGTGATCTCGTGTTTAGAGCTCGAAAGGGCAATCAGTGTGTAAGTTCACTGCATGAGTTGATGGTAGACGAAGTATCGACGGAAGATTGTATTGTTAAATATTATGCAAATATAGAGAGTTGATATTAAAGTTCATTATATGGCGCCCAACGTGGGGCACTCTGAACCTGCCTAACTGACGATAGAAGATTGAACGAAACGATAGAAATGCTTGAAGAAATTATGATTGACAAAGAAAAACTCACCCGATTGAAGGCAATACGTGGAGGCCACCGTGGGGTCGTTACAAAACATGAAAAAGAAGCTATTTATTTATTAAAATTTATAATACATATCAATTACAGTATTACAACTAGGGTAAACCAAAAACAGAATTCAAGATTCGAGATTGGTATGGCTATTATCGAACACGAAACGTTGTGAATGTATTACACAAACGAAAGAATGTATTACACAAATCCAAGTTATCGAGTGCCTGTTAGGAGAAACTAAAAACGTTAAATTCGGTTGATCAACAAGTTCTCACCCTTTGTGTGCTGGAGGAGATCGAAACGGAAATCGAAGAGTATGAATCAATGATCGCACGAATCGTGAATGTGAAGAGTCTCATCGCGGAAAAGATGATGAAACCCGAACAGTCGAATCCAGTTGGAACTGGTAATCCACAATCCGTGTTCCCAACCGTGAAACCGAAGGGAGATGTGACTGCTTTCGCATCGTTTTTTGGAAAACGCAATCCACAAGAACGAAGGGTTAGCCGAGATCGACAAGTTTAACTATCTATGGCTGAGCTTTAGAATACCTGGCCAATTTTGTTTGGATTTTCTGGAAATTGTTCCCACGGTCCCACAGTGGATGTTAGAGTGAGTGATCACGCTGTCCTGTAGTCATTACGCGTTTGTTTGGCGTTATAAAGTTGCACCTGACGGTTTCAATAAGAATTTTGCATGCAGAGGGTCCGGGGTTTTGTTGATAAGATCTTTAAATCCGAGGGTGGCGGTAAACCCGTTACTGTGATTACAAAGAGGAAAATAACTATGAAGTGAGATCTTGCTTACCATCCTTGCTCACCTCCCATACAAACACCCATTATGCTTAGAGTAAAAGCTCGGCTCGTAAAATTTGCAGGTTGCAGGTTGACACAGAGCACCCAAGCTAAACCTAAAATAGATTTAGGTACTTTGCACCTGGCATCTATAATTGTCATGGTGGATATAATGGAAAGACCAGCAGCTAGAAACAGGAATGGAGCCAACTCCATATTGGTCAATACAACATGGCGGATTAGGGTTGGAAAACTCGTTAGCCTGGTGTTAGGTTTAGGACCTTTGTTGTTTTGGGGTTGGTTACAGTACTCTGTCCACATTTCGACCTTTTGGGTATACTAAAAAGCCACGACCCTATTTTTATTGACTAATAGAGTCGGCGCCATTCCTGTCTCTGGCTGCAAGTATGGAAAGCCGTTACTGCCAAAAGTCGATGAACTTTTAAATTTACAGTTCAGTCATGTAAATATATAGCTGCATGAGTTGCTTTTTACAAACCGAGTTACAGAAATTGGACGTTTGATTCATTATTTATTCCTATCATATTTTTTCCCCCCGAAGTCATGATAGGAATATATAAATAACAAGACGCCTGTCCAGGCGTTTACTCGGTCCACTGAATCGTGATTTCCGTAATCAGGCACTAAAGGCGTTGTGCAGCGCTCGTTTAAAGAAGTGAGAATATTTTAGAAAGAATGTATAAGTTACTTTGAGTTGGGTAGAACTGTGAGAACTATTTTGATCGTACGTATATGCAAGATTGATGAGGGGACGAAGATAAATCAGTTTATATCTGCATGCAGGCTAGCCCTCCCAATAACAATTTACCTATTTTTATTCGAAAAGAAAAATCGTATATGAAATTTAAGGCGCATGTTTCCAAACATTTTACTGAACATTGCACGGAAGTGAACTAAACTTTTATCGACATTTTAAAATTTATTTTATATTCTTCGTTTCATGTAATTTTTTATCTTAATAACATATAACTATATCGATCTGTATTAGTGAAGTGATCAGGGCTCACATTGATACCAGTTCTTTTGAACTGACGTGATTACCCTGTTTAAGGGGGAGCTACAAGCAGATATTCACTAAACTCATGGGCAAATGTAACTGCATATTATGGAAGATATATTGAAAGAAACCCTATAAAACCATATATTTTTAGAAACTACATTCAATAATTCACAATATTTTTCTATGTTTGAAGGTATATGACATGGTCGAAAGCCGGAATAAATTACATGATGTTGGAGTTCCCTTTGTGGGGTTCCAACATGCCCCCTGACATTTCTCAACACTCATTTCAATTCATGTCTTTATATTTTCAGTGCAAGTTAAGGGTTCAAAACCGAATGCTCCTATGATGGGAATTTTCGATTTGGGCACTGGTTGCCATGGTAACTAACTTAGAATTCCAACAATAAAAAAAACATTGTAGCTCCTCAGCAATCGAACATATGTTCAAAAGCCATCATAGGAGAACATGATTTCCATATGTTATGTAGAAAAGCTCATGAAAATCCATCATAATGCCACAAACTTAAAGCAGGGGGTGCAAAAATACTCGGAAATTACCATATTTTGAGAAAAAGTGTTTAAAGTTCAAGTATTTCGGGTTACGTTTTACTTCATCAATTCCTAACTTCTTGTGGGTAGTTCTTTATTTCTTTTTCTTTGATGAAGTTGCAGTGTTCTTAAAAAAATCGATCTTGTACATTTTTTCTCATTTTCTGACTTGTAGCTGCCCCTTAAATGTTATTTTAACAATCACATATGGTTGTTTCTACCAATTAAATAAATTGCTAAAATAACCAATTATTAATTGTACCGGTGGATCTGAAATAACTATTGTTAATGGTTAAATAGTGACTATTCAATTCATGCCATAATGCATGTTTCTTTATTATTTATTCGTAATACAGTAATCATATAGAGTATAACAATAAACAGGTTGATCAGCTTTTGTTGACAATTAGACAACGAGCACGAGTTATCTAATTGTTTTAGTAGAAACCAACTAATAGACTATTACAAACCATAAATTATAAAAAAATTATCTGAAAACAAGAGTTTTCTGCCATTGTTTTGAGCTCGTTTCGCTGATCAGATTGCAGCATTTATAATAGACCATTGTCAGTTTGTACTAAATAGATAATAGACACGATATTCTGATATTCCGTAACGATATTCTGTTCAAATTTCCTCAACTAGACCTGTTGGACATAATGAAATAGGGTTCAAGCCGATCTGTGTATGCTTTAGCTGGCTCTCTCACCACATGCTAACATCCAATATGCCGGTGACCTAAATGCCTCTGTGCTAGAGCCACCTGACATCCCATATGGGACCAGACGCAATGCTAAACAAGTCGCGATATACATATGTACTGTGGGTTGAATGCGCACCAATGTTGCACCAGTAAAATACTGCAGCTCATTGGAGGGATCAAGCGCCTCGTGCGACTTTCAAGCGAGCAAGTACACATATTATATGAACTAGGAATTACTATCGCAAGTGAAGACATGGGTAGGCTAATTTTTGATAAAATTTCGAGAATAAATCCTGGGGATGATTATATGCATTGTAAAAGACATACTGTAGCATGTACACATTTTTTCAATTATTTTAATTACATTCAAATACAACAGACTTAAATTACAAATAACTATCACTTATCTGAATACATTTGGCAAGGCTTAAACTACATACATTATGACTATGTAGTTGATGTTTAGTAAACTAATTTATGATAAATCACTGCCACTATAAATCATGCTTCTTGATAGGCTATCAAATACTCTCGAACGATACAAATAAGAAACATACAGCGATTGCGTTTGTTATCGAAATATCTGGATTCTTGTCCACAGGCTATCAAATACTCTCGAACACATACAGCGATTGCGTTTGTCATCGAAATATCTGGATTCTTGTCCACAGGCTATCAAATACTCTCGAACGATACAAATAAGAAACATACAGCGATTGCGTTTATCGAAATAACTGGATTCTTGTCCACAGGCTATCAAATACACTCGAACGATTCAAATAAGAAACATACAGCGATTGCGTTTATCGAAATATCTGGATTCTTGTCCACATGCTATCAAATTCTCTCGAACGATTCAAATAAGAAACATACAGCGATTGCGTGAAAAGCGTTGAGAAGCAATCTTTCTGTAGTTTGGGAAGACAGCGTGCAAATAGAACGGACAAACTAAATTCAAACACTGATTCGAACAAATCGAGATATTCGTCGGCTATACATAGCTCGGCAAAGAGACTGAGCATGAGTT
This sequence comes from Chrysogorgia sp. JL179-B06, assembly GCA_035772405.1. Lineage (NCBI taxonomy): Eukaryota > Metazoa > Cnidaria > Anthozoa > Scleralcyonacea > Chrysogorgiidae > Chrysogorgia > Chrysogorgia sp. JL179-B06. The sequence continues at coordinate 1,569,761 of JAYKKM010000281.1, read as the reverse complement.
ACGTCAAGAATAGTGTGCTGCCTCCCTGAGGGGAGGCAGCAATTACATGACCTTCTGTTGAAACAGGTCCAAAAGGGAGAAATTAGTCCTTAGATCCAACTATATAATTAACAATAAACTGACAAACTATCTGAGTGGAAAATGGAAAGTTCAATGCACTATTTCATTGTAGTAACTTGTTAAGTTAGTAAATTACATGTGTTCTCTGGTCTCGTGATGTCCTTATATATGTGTCTATACTAGCAAAGGATCACGGGAAATACTACATTCCTCCCCTCTAAGTCATACAGGAGACTCCAGGGTGAGCTTCATGAAGTTCTGCTATGACCTTTGCTCTCCCCGGTGGTGGAATGATAACTTGTGTTCCCCAGAGTAAACAGCCATCTTGTACACTTAACTCTAATTTCTTGCCAAGGTAGGGTTTGAACATTTTGGGATCACACGATTCTGGCCAGCCCTCTAATGTAAAGCGTAAAACTTGTGACATGACTGGATCACGTCTGGTCCACTCCTTTATCTGATTGCTGTTAACTGGTGTTTCCTCCAAGTGTTCCATCAATAGGATTGTTTCACCTGGTTGCGGTGTTGATTGAGGCATCTCTGGTAGGGGTAATCTGCTCAATGCATCTGCATTTCCATTGCTTTTCCCAGTTTTGTACATTATTTTGTACTCATACGCTGCCAGTGTCAGCGCCCATCGTTGAACTCGTGGTGCAGCAAGAGGAGGGACTCCTTTCTTTTCACTTAACAGACCTTCTAATGGCTTGTGGTCGATCTTAATGGTAAATGAGTGTCCATATAGGAATTGGTGGAACTTTGTAACTCCAAAGATTATGGCCAATGTCTCCTTTTCAATCGTTGAGTAGTTTCGTTCAGCTGCGTTTAATGACCTTGATGCATAACCTATTGGCTTCTCTGTCCCATCTGGTAGGTTATGTGACAAGACTGCGCCTACGCCATAGTTGGAAGCATCTGTGGCTAGGATTATTGGCTTGGTAGGGCCAAAATGGATGAGTAGGTCGGCTGACTGTAGGAGCTCTTTTGCACATTCAAAGGCCACCTTTTGCTGTTGATCACCACTGCCACTTTGTTCCCTGTCGTAGTAACTTGTGTAGTGGTTCTAGGACTGTTGCAATATTGGGCAGGAACCTGTGGTAGTAGTTTAGCATTCCCAGAAATTATCGTAGTTGGGTGACATTCTCAGGCTCTGGTGCCTTCTTTATTGTGTCCACTTCATCTGTAACTGTGTTAATGCCTTTTCCATTTATCACATAGCCACAGTAGGTCACTTCGGGGACCATAAAACAACATTTCTTCTTCTTCAATCTCAGGCCAGCTGTAGACAGTCATGTCAACACGGCATTCACGTTAGACAAGTGATCAGCATCATCTTTGCCTCCAATGAGAATATCATCAATTTGCACAATGACATAGGGTATACTTTGAAGTACGTTCTCCATTGTTCGTTGAAATATGCCTGGGGCTGAAGATATACCAAACGGCAGACGATTATATTGGTAGAGGCCCTTGTGGGTGTTGATAGTGGTATATATTTTTGACTCGTCATCCAATAACAGTTGCTGATACGCTTGTGACATGTCCAGTTTTGTAAATTTCTGGCTTCCACTAAGAGTTGTAAGCAGGTCCTCTGTCTTTGGAATAGGATAATTATCGAGTTTCGAAACTTGGTTGATTGTGGCTTTGTAGTCTCCACATACACGGACAGAACCATCTGATTTCACCACCGGATTTCACCACCGGCACCACTGGTGCAGCCCACTTGGAGAATTCCACTGGGGATATGATTCCTTCACGATGTAGTCTCTCTAGTTCCTGTTCCAGGGGGACTCTCATGGCATAAGGTACTGAGCGTGCTTTCACAAATTTGGGTTGAGCTGCTTCATTCAAATAAATTTTTGCCTTTGTTCCTTTCAAAGTACCTAATTCTTCTGCAAACACTTCTTTGTGTAATTCCAATACTTGCTTCAGTTGGCTGAGTGGTTTGCATTCGTTTATTTGAAATATTGTGTCCCAGTTTAACTTGATTACTTGTAACCAATTTCGACCAAACAGATTTGGACCTTGACCTCTTACAACTAATGCCGGGAGTTTATGTTGTTGTTTCTCGTATCGTACTGGAATATGCACTTCACCTGCCACAGGAATTTCTCTCCGGTATAGGTGCTCAGGACTGCAGTTGTTTTTCGAAGTGGTGGCAAATTCTGGCGTAGTATGTTGTATGTTTCTTCGCTGATTATTGTCTTGGTGGCGCCTGTGTCGATTTCCATTTTGATAGGTTGGCCAGCAAGTTCCACATCCAGCTGTATTGATTTGTCTTTTACTTTTTCTTGTACATGGTACACTTCATATCTTCGTTTATTAAATGCGCTTCCGTTTTTTCTTCTCCCTTACTGCTTCGGTTTCCGGTTTCGTGACGTGATGTTGTTGTTCGCTTTGTGCTTCGACAAACCTTCGCGATATGGCCTATCTTCTCGCAGTTAAAACATCTGGCTTCGCGAAATTTGCAAGAACTAGCTGGAAGCTTTCCTCCACAACGGTGGCATTCGTAGCGAGTCGGTGGTTTCTCGGTGTTCTCACGGTTGTCCTTGATTTGATTTATGTTTTGAGAGTGAGAGGCTTCGACGGCGCCATTGATGTTCATCTCTTCGACGTGTTTTGATGCAGACTCTATGGCCAAAGCTAGTTCAACTGCCTTCTTGTAGGTTAACTCCGGTTCGGCTAACAGTCGTCTTTGCATCTTTTCGTTGTTTATACCACATACCAATCGATCACGTATCATATCATTCAAAGAATCGCCAAATTTGCAATGTTCTGTCAACTTGCATAATTCAGCTACATACTTTGAAATACCTTCCTCGTCCCTTCGAATTTTGCTGTGAAATTTGAAACGTTCTACGATTACGCTTGGCGTTGGGAGAAAATGTTTCTCAAGCTCCTTCACGATCTCTGCTAGCTCCGTATCACCAGGTTTCTTTGGTTGAAGTAAATCTCTCACTAACGCGTATGTTTTGCAACCACACACACTTAGGAAGATCGCTCGCTGCTTCTTGCTATCGGTCACTTCGTTTGCTAGGAAATACTGTTCCAAGCATTCTATATACTGGGTCCACGTCTCCTCTGTTTCGTCGAATGGACCTACCTTCCCGTAGGTTGCCATTTGTAGTTTTACCGTAAATCCTCGTCGCCAATGTAGTAACTTGTTAAGTTAGTAAATTACATGTGTTCTCTGGTCTCGTGATGTCCTTATATATGTGTCTATACTAGCAAAGGATCACGGGAAATACTACATTCATGTTTGACAAAAAGTGATCAACAGCGATGGGCATGGTTTCAGGGATTTTATACCAACAACAATTGCTCTAAGAAAATGTATACATTTTTGCATAAAGCCATAGGGTAATTTGCATAAATGCATAATAGCTGGCGATCAAAGTGACCACAGCATTTAATATAACATTTGTTGGTGTGAATTGGCATACAACCATGCCTTCTGCTGCCAGGTATAAATAATGCACTTCTAAAGCTGTTCCTGTAGAAATCAGCCTTGGTCAAATCAATATCTGACTCTAAAATATAGAAGAAACAAAAATAATGTAAGTGAAGTATGTGTGTTATATGGAATATAAAGTCTCAACGTTGCCCAAGTGAGCACTTGTACTGAATGGAAGGTATGTATTTCACAATATGTCCCAAGAAATATAACGAGCATTAATTATTCCTTTATTATAATTGTTTATTATAGTGTTTATGAAACCAAAATTTCGACATTGTTATTTTGAAAGAATATGGTATTTTAAATCCCGCTGATCATCGTGAACTAGTTTGTTTGTAGATTTGGTGATTAGAAAGGGCAGAATTTTGCATTTGAAAATGACCACTCGTAGTAAATAAGTGTCACCTTTTCCCGCGCGGTTAAGTCGACTTGTGACGTCAGTGGTTGTACTCAAGTTCACCCGGCAAAATAAACAAAGATAGCACAGCCAAGTATCAGCATGTGTAAAACGATTCGTTGTGGCTGGAGGCCCCAACAAATTAAGTTGTAAAAATAATTCTAGAACTGAAGGGATATCTATGCATACTTTTCCAAAGGAGGGCAGATTGCTTGAAAAATGGACTCGTTTTGTACAACGGCATCAAGCAAACTGGCAGCCATCAAAAAATTATACTCTTTGTTTGGTTCATTTTGACAACGCTTCTTCAAGCAACGACCTGATATGTCCGGAAGGAGGCGAAAAGTATAGAACCAGAAGATGGCTCAAGAGAGACATGGCTATTCCAACCATTGATATCACTGAATCTGTTACAACTGTACAGTCTTTACGCGAACGTAGAAAGGTAAAACTTTAAATCTGAAACACTCATCACCCGGTCTTAGTGAGTTATCTATTTCAAATCTTTTTATTTTCGGTTGTTTATTTATTTAATTCAGATACGACGGGATGTGTTTGCACCTTCTTCGTCAGAAGAGGAAAATGAAATGGAATCGCACACTGTCAACGAACAAAAAAAGTACTGCGCCTAGCCCGAAGAAACCGAAAGTTTTGAACGATGGCGCCGTGCAAGAGGAGAACAACCAGCCACATCTGCGTCGCTTGGAGAACAGGGCAAAGACAAGCTGAAAATGGAGGTCAAAGAGGTAAGGCAACTCAACAGAATACTTATTAAGGCAAGTTAATATTATGGGTAAATATTGCCTTACCTCTACCGGGGTTTTCCCCATGTGACAAGGTCAAAGTGCCTTGGTCGAACTTTTGCGTATTTAGATGTAACTGGACTAGAATAATTTTGGTGTAATATAATTCCTTTCTTTATTATAGCAATCGCAAAGGCACGATGGATCAGAGAGTGAGGATAGTTTACAAGAAAATAGTGATTCCGATGACAATGAAGGCAACAACAATCCCGAAGCCGACAAGTTTTTAGATGAGGATTGGGCCACCTTTAATCTAGCAGACGAGGACGATGAAAATAATTCAAGCTCAGAAACCAACTAACACAACGAAAATATTATATTTATGGTGAAAAACTCTGAGCGTTATCATAAATTACTATTAATACCCTCTCAAACATTAGTGAAATCTATTTTTCATTTGAATGATAATCATTCTGATAATTTTTTTATTGAAATTCAAACGAGTTGTTACCCAAGAAATGATGTTTACCACTTTATTTCTATTACTATTAATGATGAGCAAACTACAAAAAGCGATAGGGTATGGAGGATCTTATCTTTGTAATACATTACATAGACTTAATCGTTGTTTTAGTCATGAATTTACATATTGCTGTATTTATTTATATTTTATAGATCCGTTTTATTTGAAGGCTACTTTTTATTATCTACATAATTTAAATACTTTTGAGAAAATAGTGTATCAACTTGCATGTCGTTTTATTTTCTTTTGCGAAAATCATAACCCTATATCAAAACTTAAAACTAGTAACGATAGGGTTTATACTTTTAATCTCGATAAGATTGTTAAGCTTATGATAACGAAACCCCCACCCAGTACCTGTTGTTATAAAAATTGTCAGAATTACTCTTATTGGTTTAAATTATTTTATAAGACAAGTAAACCCTATAAGTTTAACGTCAGTTTATTTTCAGATATAGTTAAAAATAATAGTATTATACAAAATAATAGACCCATTAGTTTACAATATTACCCACCGCATTTGGATATATTATATAATTATTCTATAAGGATAAGGATTACATCTAATAATACTACATCATCTACTTTTATTATTAAGAGTATTATAGAATCATATAATATTAACTTTGAAGATCCTGACATTATAATACAGAGTATTGAAAAATTGTATTTAGACTAATTTAAAAAATTCAAAGAATATATTCCACAACCAAAACCACGTGTGTTTTTTATCATGGGGATATAAAATGAATTTAAGATGCGAATTTCTAAAATCTAAAATTGTTTGACGTACAAATATTTTTATATAATATTCCTCATTATCAATGTGTTTATATCTAAAAAAACACAGGATTAAAGCAAAAAATCCTATTATTTGTCCAATTTCATGGCGATCCATGCGATTATAGACATCCAAAAGTTTACGTGGAAATTTTAAATGGGTAATAATATTTTTAAATAAATTCTCATGTTCGTCAAGACATTTCCACACACTTTGTTCCATATTTTTATTGATTTTTATTTCAAAACGGGCCAGTTCTTTTACCATAATATTCCACACCTCCATGATATTTCACTACACTACTATTTTTATTTACAACACTCTCATTTTATACATTTGGGTTTCCTTTTTTTTAAATCATTCTTTCTTTTTTGTATTTCCTTATTATTATCCATTACATAGCGTTTTTCCATCAAATCGCTCGTAAATTTCTTAGAACGCCATTGCAAATATTGTTTATTTATATATAGTTTCTCAATATAGAGACCCTCTAACTCACGATATTTATCGCGTTGTGTACAAATAATATCTTGATTATAATTCGAATAGATTGTCATTCGTTTTTCTTCATGATGTTCATCGCCTTTTTTTTCACGTTTCATATAAATTAAAGAGTCAAGAAATCACAAGAAAAAAGAACGTCAACCATCGAACAACTAAAGACATTGCACAGTCGCCATTAAATTTTGCTGTACCGATAACACCGTCCAGTCACATATACCCTCTGCAAGCGAAGACGTCGCAAGTAAATTCAACATCTCAAGAACAGTCCGGTTACATACACCCTCTACTCCTGCAAGCGAAGTATAACACGTCGCCACAGCAAGCAAAGCTACCGTCTCTACCCCAGCAAGTAAACCACCCACCACCTCTATTATCGCAAGAACAGTATAATAGACCTCTTCAAACACCGCAAGCAAGGTATAATTTATCTCCTATTCCACCGCAAACGATTTCGCCGCCAGAGGTATATGAAATACCGGGGCAAGAAGGTGAATTAGATAATTACATACACGAAATGCCCATTGATTTCTTTGGACAAATCCCTATTCCTTCACCTTCGAATTTAATACGAATGTGTGATGAAATGATACCCGTTCCCCAATTAATACAAATTGTGGATGAAGCAGCAAACGCTCTTCTCCCAACATTATCGCCTATCCCGCCACCACCTATGGCTACAACACCCCATCCATTATTTCCACGGTGTGAAGAGGACGAAGAAGAAGAGGAAGATGACGACGATCGAGAAGTTTCGAACGATTGTATGCTTGTTCATCATCTGAAATATTCCGTCCCATTTGACGATATTCTTGTTGCTGTTGACGGCGTTGTTTTAACATTTTGGGAATATCTTTTCCCCTACTTTCAACCCGTGCAATGGTTTTTCCGCTTTCCAAATTTTTATGAGTCTGTTTCACACGGGCCATACTGAGATTGTGCCTAAAAATTTAGAAACAAACGCTTATAAAAAACACGGTAAAAAAAATGGGGTAACCTGATTGGTTGAACTTAATTCCCTAATAAAAAATCGGGTATTCTCATTGGTTGAATGATAAAATCAATATTATAAGACGATTACCCGACTATTACTAATACATGTAAATCTTTTTAATCTTTTTGTTGACTTAATAATGCATGTACATATTGCTTAAAATATTTATCGGGTAAAACGTTGTAGGGAAAGATATAAAAACACACGTTAGAAGTCATATTTTTTTTAGAACACTTTCAAAATGATTGCAGGTACTAAAGAAAATCCTCTGTTGGTAATAATTACCGATTTAGCAAAGTATTTTTCACACATTGAATATCAAGTGGTTGAATGTCGTAAAATGGATATGTTGCCAAACAACGAAATTCCCGAAATAGTACTATATAAGATATTATTTTTATGGGATACGAAATATATATATACCTACTCATCGGACGATTTTACACATTTGATCGGGCAGTTTGTGCATGTAGCAATCGATGAACCTCCAGCCTATCAACCATGAATCAAGCAACATTTATAGATATAATATCTATGAAGGCTCTATCTCGTGAACGAAATCTACAGTTAATTGGTTCAAGACCCATACCCAAACCTGCTGGCGAACCGACACAGTTGTATGAACTTTTTTTTAACGATGAATATAACAATTACTTTAAAATAGAATTCGGTTCATCCAAACACGCTAAGATTGGCAAAAGTGTATATCTTACCCATCAATATATATTCATTGTAAAATATTAATCCTTTGTATATATATAGACATCTCTACCCAAAAACATTTATTAGACAAGTCTCATCATGGCAACAAGTATAGATATAAACGAAATTAAACTTGATAACGTGAAGTTATACAGCTCTGAGTTTTTATATACAATGTGTCCAGACTCTGATTTTGACGTGGTTGACTTTATGTCCGCAAATAAAAATTGGCTAAATGACCGGGATAAAATTTGGCTAGATGACCGATGCGGGATAATATTAAAAGATTTTAACCTCACCTCTGTTCTTAATACCCGACTGGGTGTCCAAGCTGGAATTATTATTGCTGTGATTCATCGAAACGAAAATCAAAAATATCTCGTTGGCAAGCACGTCTTCTTTGTAAACTCTTCAACAATGTGTTGTAACAATCCAGAAGTATTACGTTAAAACACGTGTATTAAAAACCATTTATCATCTGTTTTGACATGTATGAATTAATTAACACTCTTCTCGATATCGAGCAAATTTGTTTAACGGGTATCTTAAAAATATATACTAAATTGTATGAAAAGCATAAAAATGAAAGCACTAAAAAGCATAAAAATGTGTTAAATAAGTGTAAAAATGCTTAAATATCTAGAATATAGACGTATTTAAACATAGACGGGCAATATATAGGGACTAATCCCCCTCAAAATGCCCGCTAATCCCTAACCTGTCTATACAGTTGATGTATTAATTACGCGTAGAACTCATTAAAAACACGTATCTCCAAAGTACACAAACAAAATGGCCACTAATTCCCAACACGTATAATACATCAAACTTTTGATATCGTAGACCCAATTGCTAATTATAATTCCACGTCTTTAATCCCGCAACACAAATTCATTGTCCCTACCCCTATTATTAATCAACTGCTTTGACATAAGGGGAGGAATAAGAACAAGACGCTTATTATATATACGCGTCCCGAAGTGTTTAACAACACGTATTGTTCCTACCCATAATAATTCACTTGTTTTGACATGAAAGCTTTAATGAACGAGCTCTGATTGGTTAGATATGGGGGAGGGTTTGATTATAGAAACTCTGATTGGTCAAACCGCTAAACCATTGTAATAGCCCGCAGACCGTGATTATAAAATAAGCACGTTAGGACATCTCAAACCACACCGAATTCAAGCTGGAGACAACAGAGGAAAAAGAAAAAACACGCGATGTCACAAACTATCAAGACCACGGAACCCAGCAAAGAACCCCAGAAAACTACAGAAGACAATGTAAGATAGCGATAAAATGTTTTTACTGTCTGTATACAATCGACATGTATTTATTATGTTTTTTATTTCTCTTAGAAAGAAACCATCCCTCCACCCCCCCCCCCCCATAGAAGATACTGATGAAACCAACGTGCCGGGGATCCTGCTGGTACAGGATCCGGAAGAGAGCGAGTGGGCCTTCCGCGTGCAGCCGGAGTCGGAGTATGACTTCGACGAGTATGAAGCTCCGGAGGACGACAATGACCCCCGCGTGTGGGGATATGTGGATAGCAGGGGTGAGGCATTTATGTTCTACGAGAAAACGCAGACGATGGTAAAAGTACAGGACCGTTAAAACTGTTTTTTTTTAATTTTGTAGGGGTCTTGTATCCTACACGACGCCCCCTAAAATGTATCACAAACTTTTATGTCTAAATATTCGTTTTTGTAAATATGTGTTTTTAATAATAATTCATCCAACTTTTTTTACATCGTGTGTGTGTTTTTACTATAGCTAACTCTTTCATCATACGCTAACGCACAACCCTTGCATAAAATAAGCAATTCATTGAATAAGGGATGACCAGATTGTCGCTATGGACCTGAGTCAATCTCATTCGAATCGCAAATTCGACTACGGGTTGAACGCGCGCCAATGCAGTTTAATAATAAACAGAACATTGGAAGAATTCAGAGTCTTGTGCCGAAGCACAACTTACAAGCGAGCAAAACACACACAACTGATAAAATATGAAAAAACATCTGCTTATATACTCTACAATTCTCTTAAAATTTATTTGGAGTTTTCTCCAAATTTAATAAAACACTTTTACGGTTTTAAAACTTTTTCCACAATTCTAATATTTTTATTGGGTAATATTTCATCTAAAATTATTTTGAGGTTTTTCAAAACTATAACCCTCAAACTTTTTGGAAGAAACATCCAAAATAATTTTTATGAGATATATCATCTTAAAATATTTTGAGGAAATATCATTTTTAAATATACAGTAACTAGAGAATATCAGTCATTCGGCCATAAGATGGCGTCGAGGTAAGAGCTCCATGGTGGAAATTTCTATGATTAATTCAAAGTATTTTATTTCAAAACACATTACTACTCTTCAAATAAAAATAAGGCATTCCAAAACCGATTATTTTTATTTCATACTACATTACAAGTCTTCAAATAAAAAATATGGCGTTTTTGGATGGCACGTGCACGTAAGTATACATCACATCGGGTGAGGTATGATGGTTATGTATAATATAATTTTTTGTATTTCTTTTTTTCAAAACGAGGTGTGTGTGTCAGAGTATATATCACAGTGTGAATGATGATCTGTTTAAGTGCTGTCTCGGATGCTATATGGGGTTGAAAGCAATGATGGACCAGGAACATTAAGTTTAGTCGTAGAATTTCGTGTTCCGAATAATTGATAATCAGTGTGGAAAGTTTGCCCAGAAACCAAACATGTCTAGAGTAAAAGGTGTTTCACTTTCGCCATGTTTGGTTTCTGGGCAAACTTTCCGCACTGGTCATCAGTTGTTTGAAACACTAAATTCTACGACTTAAACATCCTGTTCCTGGTTCATCACTGCTTTCAACCCCGTATAGCAAATGACGTCAGTACTTGCTTAACACTATTCACCTTGAATGACCTTCAATCTCTCTGGTCGTTCAACTCAGGGACGACTAAAAAACTGGTCGTACAACAACATGACCCATGTGATATATATACTCTTGACCGCGACCACTTTTTGACTAATTTTATACAAAAAACCTCTTGTATACGACCAGGTGCATATCCCCCCTGATTTGATGGCTGGTCGTTCTTAACAAGGTGACCACACCTTAAAACTATTCAACTCCCCTGGAAATTTTGGACTGGCTGTGCTCTGATTGGTCCATTCAAATCAATTCTTGATTCTGATTGGCTTAGAGCTCGGTCCAGTCCCAAACACATTGATATATATATATATTACTACTGTTGCGGTTGGCGTAATGGGTCTCTGAGATAATACAGAGCTTACGGCTCTTGATATGGCACCCGCCAGCGCTTGTTCGTTATTTGCCATCACAAATAACTCGGGATTTCAGAAAAAAACCGATGATTTCACACGCTATAAACCGTACCGAAGAAGGAAGCTGATCTTGGAGTTGGCGCGCTTTGGCCGCTAGTTCCCATTCTCCTTAAACCGGATATTGGCCGTTAATTGATTTTTAGACAGTTGGCGCGTGCAGTTTCACATTATATCAAACCATGACTGAAGTGAAAAGTCATGGTTTGATATAACTATATAACGAATTGTGATCATGTTGTTTATATGAAACCATGTCTTTATATACAGCTGCTCAAACCGCTCATGGTTTCAAATCATGAAATTGCCATCTTTGCATTATATCAAATCATGAGTACATTTGCAAGTCATGGTTTGATATAATGAAGTGCTGTTTCGCATTATATCAAACCATGACTAAAGTGAAAAGTCATGGTTTGATATAATTATATAACGTATTGTGATCATGTTGCTTTATATGAGATCATGTTGCTTTATATGAAACCATGTCTTCTACAGGTATTCGTGGTTTGATATAATGAATTGGCGTCTTTCAATTATATCAAACCATGACTAGAACAGCAACTCATGGTTTGATATAACGTTAACTGTTTATCTAAATTATACCAAACCATTACAAAAATGACAATTCATGGTTTGATATAAGTATGTTTCCCGTCATTCGAAGTCATTATATCATATAATTTACGCTAAATAATTTTTAGACACTTGGCGTTCCATAGTTAATTACTCGATCCATCGACTCAGTGCTAAATAAGCAGATTCTTAAACCACTGAGCACTATGCTTGCTTTTCATGTGTGTCTTTTTGTCATGTTTTTTTTTCCATTTTCATGTGTGTTTCGGCTCCACCCTGGGAAATTAGCAACACATTTGAAAAAAATGTCAAATGCCCAAGGGGTTGGGGGCAGGTTTGATACATAAGCATATAAATATGACAGAACGAAGATAATGGGTGAGATGAACAGCATTTACATATGACATAACCATCGGAATGTGTTGCCGTACGAATAACTACTTCAATAACAAAACGAATTAAACATAAAGTTACACAACTGAAATACCTGAACATAAAATGTTATTAAGTACTCACTTTTAAAGATTTTTGAATGATCTTCAACACTTTAGACCGTTGGACAATTTTTTTCCATCTCCAGGGAATATAGCCCTTAAGGATTCGTAGCATAAAGACTGGAGGTCACCATCTTCCACAATTCCAGCATCTAAATTCGGTTGAAAACAATTTTAAATATATGGCATCAAACTCGATCCCAGACTCTTGTTTGTTAAAATATAATATTGCGCTATATCAGCATATATGCCAAATTTATAATCTATATAGATTTGTTATAAGATTCGAATTCTGTGTGAATACGATATATTTGTGCTTTAACAAAACAAAACTCATGTTTTATCCTCATAATACATTACGCAAATCAATACTTAAACAGCCAAACCTGTATCAAAATGTCATTCAACGGCATTGATTTTGAGCGCGCTCGACACGTGGCCGCTTATTTTATAAAGATTATTCATCTAAAAAATTACCTTTTAGGATCTGACCACATTCGTTGTCTACATTGGTGATTTCTTGAAGTAGAGAGTCGGTTTGGAAAGCCATTATAGTGTTTTTCAAAGGACAATTTGATGAATTTTCGGTGCGAAAATTTAAGACACAACCTTTATCTTCGAACACGAGAAAGGACGTGCTTCCTATCCCAGAATCCTTTACACGTGCTAGCACCACGCGTGACATGTCTCGTGTGGCGCTGATCTCTATAAATCAATTCATGTAAGAATACAGGCAATAACCAGAGACCGAGTTCGTTTCTGTAAAAGTTACGAAACATCCATTTTTTAAAAGAGTGTGTATGTAAAATTTAAAATTTATTTTCATAAATCCCCTCTAGATTAATTGAAATTTTTAAATGGCACCTTCTCTTCCCTAGGCTTCCACTGTCGTGCAGAGCGCGGCCATGAATGGGGGGACCAAGCTAGAAAGCAAGGGCCATTGAATATTGATAAACTTTCCGATTATAATCTATCTCGATGTGTCTTTTGATTTTATTTTCAAAACCAAAAATTGATAAATATCAATATATGGAAAGTCAAGCCTCTCAAAGTAGACAAAACACGGTTTGGAAATGTTCTTTATGTGCTGTTTTTGTTGCCATAACACTTCGTGTTCTGATGAACCACTATTATACGGCACACAGCAATGGAGTAAACTTCTCTGTTCGATGTGGAGTCAACTATTACCCAGCGACATTTCAGCGATACCACTCCTTTTATAAGCACGTAAAAAAGAAACACCAGCACGAATACGAAATGTCTGGAACTGCTTCCCAATCCCAAAGCGGCCGCGGACATGATGAAGAAGAGAATGATATCTCCCATGGTGATGGTTGCAATAGTTTTTCCAAGAGAGATTGTGTCTACAGATGAGGAATCGACTGACAGTGACAGTGACACAGATGGTGAAGTTCTTTATCAGGTATATATTTAACAAGTGCGAATTATTCACCAAATACTGTAGTAAATAACGCATTGTAAACTTGGTCATTTATTATTTTAATATGACACTAAATTATTAAAAGGAACTTATATAACTTTAATATGGGATATTTATGACCTTCATGAAAATCTCCTTAAGTCCTTATAAATGAATCAAGCTTTTCTAACAGTAAAAATACATGGATATCAGGTGAGCATGTTTATCTGTGACCAGTCCTACCACGGTGAAGTTCGATGTGCTAAAACTTTTTGTCATGTCGTGAGCCCTGAATACCCCTGCTCATTCAGCTGATGTCATGTTACTAGCCCAGATCATTTGGCAACCAAAAAGCCTCTTTTACACATGCAACAAGTTACTTGCTTGAATTAAGGTACCTGTATCACAAAAAGTACTTCATTCTTGAATGGCAGCTAGGAAATTGATTAGTGCTTAATTTTTTAGTTTTGTCCCCGAGTCCCTCAAATTTTGCATACATAATGATAACAAATTGCTGGAGCTAGCAGTTTGATACTATGCTTTTCAAACTTTGTAGGATGATGAAGTAGATCTGCAGAAGACAGGGGCTAAGTACATCCTAAAAGTGAAAGAAAGAAACAAAATAACACAGGTATTTTTCCATTCTATTTCTTAGAGAGAGTTGATGCTGTCACTATGCAATGGAGGCCATGATCACTTAAATCTTCACTTTTATTATTTTACTTTGTCTTATTCAAGCCGATTTAACTTTTCAAGGGAGATTCTTGGCATTTATATATAGTCGGTTAAATAAAATTTAGTAATTTACACAATGTATTTCCCCAGGTTAATCATAAGTATTGTCCAATATTACATGCAAGAGTTTACACAACCTCGTACCCAGGCTCTTTTCTGTGCACTCGCCCATCAAACCGGCCAGACAAAAGCTTTTATTGTTGAATCCATGTTTTGACAGCTGGCCCGTTTTTACAGCGCAGTGTGATTGACTGAAGTATTTTCCCATGAGGAAGGTTTTTTCGAAGTCTTTGTGAAGATAATTAACAACAGCCAGGTAACTTCGCAATTTTCTGCCGAAGATACAAGTACAGTATAATAACTTCGAACACGGCTTCGTCAGCGATCGTCGCTTATTAGAACATGAAAGTTCGTAATTGACAATCTCAGCTTTTCACCCATTCTTCCCTACAAAAATTGAATGTCAGGCTGTCACGTTAACACAATGAGCCAGGGTCTTTGCTCCAGCGTGGAGGCGACCACATTGCTGCTCAGTAGGTTAACATACAATATGCATGGAGATAGTCACCCATAATAACCCATTATATTTCATTTTTTTCAAATGAATATTATTCTGTTAAAGGTGGCTTTGGACAATGTAATAGAAAGCACATCAAGCCTTATACGGACTGTTTTGGATTCAACAGCTAAGAAATTGGTTGATGCTTGGGCAAATCACGATTCTCAGGAAAAAGACTTTTCTGAAGTAATTAATGAAACTTTTAGCAATGTTGAACGTCCATTCACTGGATTGGATACTCATTTCCGGCAGGACTCTTATATTAAGAAAAATTTGAATTATGTAAACTACCGTCAAGAAATTCTTGGCAGCAAAATTAAACGTATCCAAAAGAAAAACAAGTGCATCTTGGTTGAGAAAGAAAAATGTTTCATTTACATACCATTTCTTGAAAGTTTGAAACAACTGTTCTCTAACAAAACAATTGCAAAACTTATTTTCAAAAAGCCCAACAGTTGTGATGAGGTTTTCTATGACATATGTGACAGTGAGTTTTTAAAAAAAATTATAGGCTTTTTATCAATCATGAAGAACCAAAATTCAGATCAAAGCGGTGTGCAATTAGACTTTTTGATTCTAAAGCCAATGATTTATGACATAAAGAAGTTGGAAAATGGCCACTCATTCACTGTTTGTGGTAAAGAAAGAAAAGTATTTGGCAAGGTTGTGTCCGGTGCTGGAGACACTCAGGGTCAGCACGAATGGGGTGGTTTTAAAGTTGGTGTGGGATTTGCATTTTTAAAATGTCGCCATTGCCATTGATCAGTTTGAGACCATGCAGGAAAAGTTTTACGAAGAGTATTTTACACCAAGAACTAAAGAAACACATGACAGGCACTGCCAAGAAATTGACGAAGCACCAAATGATGCAGTTAAAAAGGACCTAAAAGTTAGTTATGGAATTAATCACAGAAGTGCTTTATGTGATTTGCAGGACTTCGACATCAGTATTCAGCTCTCCCAAGACATAATGCACACTCTACTTGAAGGTACTGTTCAATATGAGCTACGGCATTTATTGTTACATTATATCGATGCTGGTCAGTTTACACTGACGCAGCTTAATGCAGCTATAAATAATCAAGTTTACGGTTACACTGAAGTCTCTGACAAACCTGGCCCATTGAAAGAATGTTTTTCGAGGTGATGAACGATACAAGCTAAAATACAATGCTGCTCATGCAAGATTGTTTTTGAGGTTATTGCCTTTCATCCTCAGCAGCCTTGTGGATGAAGATGATGAATTTTACGATTTACTGAAAGAGCTGATTGCTATGGTGCAAACCATATTCTCGCATGCAGTTATCAGTCTGGACACTATAAACTTGCTAAAAGACTTAATTGCAGAACACCTCAGCAGATTTAAAGAGAAGTTTCCTAATTTGAACATTATACCGAAACAACATTACTTGATCCATATTCCATCCATGATTAAGCAACTTGGCCCTTTGATACGGCATTTGTGCTTTGGTTTTGAGTCTGCTCATAAATATTTTAAAGAAATCGCTTGCAAGCAAAATTTCAAGAACCTTGCAAAGTCCCTTGCTGAACGATGTCAACTGAACGAGTCCAGCAACTTTGTAGATTCAAATGAGAACCCAACATCACATCATATATTCTCGACCGAGAGAAAGTATGGTGTTCTGACATTTGTAAAATAATCTGGAAGAAAATCCTTGAGATCGAGACTGAATAGTTTTGGAATGCTGCCTCGAGTCAAACTTGAGAATGTGTACAGAACCAGCTGGGTTATTTGCCATGGAACAAATTTTGGAAAGAGGGTGTAATCTTGTGTAATGTTGAAGAATCTTCAATGTTGCCTGTTTTTGCTTCGATCAAGGAAATCTGGGTAGTAAGTGACTTCATCTATTTTGAATGTTTGTCATTCGACACTCTCTCCTTCAGCCAGGTTTATCAGGCATACCAAATCCAGGAAAGTACAAATGGAACAGGTAATGTCATCTGCCCCTATGAAAACCTTGTTGATTGCAATGTCTTTCATATGCATAAAGACACTCTAAAGGAGTTGTACATTTCTGTCAAGTATGATATCAATGATTTGATGGTACAGCATGTCAAAGGATACAATCCATTGAAATTCTAGACTATGGATATCATAGGCCTATAAAAAACTATATATATGACTGCTATATGATATATACATTATATTACCTATTTTATAGTAACATAAACAAGTATGCATGAACATGCATGTATGCTTCTTTAACTTTACCTACATTATATTTGGGTTGCTATAACATTGCAAAGTTCAAGTTGTAAAAGTTTTGTAATTTTTTTATTTGTCGTGTCTTAGAAATTGGGAAGATTTTGAAGAAAAGGATCATTGTAAGACACATGCATACTTGAACAACAATTGATTTTTATGAGAAATTGTGTCCTATATATTTTCAATAAATTATTATATATGTATATATATATGTGATTTTAAGAACTAATTTCTTGTTTTAAGATAATATTTGTAATAAACCTCATATATATATATATATTTATCATTCCTTTATCAGGGTGATACCGCCGGGTGATAAAAACGATATGTCCCTAGGGACGATATCGTTTTTATCACCCGGTGTTATCAGCCTGATAAAGGCACAAATATGTGATAAACAGGTTATCGTATTTGTGACTCAGTGATATCAGTTTTATCACTTTCGGGACAATATCATAATTGTCCTTTTTTTGCCTAAGTTTGCTCTCTAGCTTACATGCAAGCCCTACGTTTATTGCCTAAGTCAATTGGCCAATCAAATCGCTTGTACTGCAATGCAATATTTTTGCCTAACTCAACACGTGACACAGGCAATTTTACCAAGATGGTGGACAAGAGGGCCTTGTCTTTTTCCGACGTTTTAGCGGCTGTAACTTCAAATGACAGTGGTAAGTTATTTGTAATTATACAACGTATTGTATTTTGATCAATGTTTAGAAACAATATACTTGTTTAATACCGTTTTAAGGACAAATTTTGTTGTGAGATTGTCGTATGTTGTGGCTATAATTAATACTGTATAGACGGGTAAAATTTCTTTATCAATTTTATTTATTTTCGTAAATTTACGAGTTTACCAGTATTTTACGAGTCGGATGATTCAATGAAGGTTTTTTGTTTGAGTGGTAAAGATATAGAGATGGGCAAATATTGTTTACAAAATTTGATACAATTTGCCTGCTCTACATGCTTTTTGAGAGCTTTAATTTTTGTTATCTATGGTAACTTGATAATTTGACTTTCCAAGGCAGCATGTTTCTTGTCGGTATATGGTGTCAAAATACGGAAACACAAGCTTTATCGATCTATAGAATATTTTCAGTTTCAAGAATTATTTATGTGGCTAATCTTGCTTTTCAATATCTTTCTGTTTAGAAAGTGTGTGCAATGAAGATGATGATTTAAGTACTTCGGACACAAATAGTGTGGAAGATAACATAGAAGTTGACCCTAATTTTAATGCGATTGGGGAGAATTCAAGATGTAGTCAGAGTGATTTTAATCCAAATCCTGATTCCAATTCTGCTCAATCTGATGATAGCATGAATGAAGAGTTGCAAGAGAAATCCAGTGTGGAATTTGGGCATTTAGGCAGGAACATAGCTTGAAAAGTACAACACCAAGCGTCTAAATGTACTCTGCATACATTTGTAATCCAACCATTCTAGACTAAATATAACAACATGGTGGTCCGGTGCTTAAGCCTGTTTTTCACTTTGAACATAAGCATAAGGACAATTAGACAAAAAGCAAAACAAAGGAATGAAGTGAAGCCTGCGACATAAGCGTAAGAACATAGTCCAAGCATAAGCCAAGAGCTGAACAAAAGACGAAACAAAGAAATTCTCGTTGTTTTGTCTTTGCAAGTCCCAGAGGAGAAGTCCTGCTTTGTTTTCGTAGTGATCTTGTACTTATGTTGCTAGTTTTTAGTTACGTTTGTGACCTAAACGTCACAACAAATCCAGTTTTCTCAACATAGAGAGTCTGGGAACTAATAAAAGAATGGTTACAAAGGCTTTGAGAATAATATGGATGATCAGAAGATGCATGGAGAACGAATTTCCATCATGTTTATGCTTGCACTTACTGTTTAGTGTCGATTTTCATGCACTTACTGTTTAGTGTCGATTTTCATGCACAATCTCATTTCAATCTCTGAACTGCATGAAAATTTTAAGTGTTGAGGAATATATTAGCCCGACATAACATTGCTTTTCTCTTGATGAAACTAATAGCACTATAGTATATAACTTAATTTAATCACTACCAATAAAGAAGGCTAGCGGCCTTGATGGGACACGCTGTAGATCACTAAAGTGCCTATACAGCCTTTTCAGTTTTCAGTTTTTCAAAAAGAGGACGAAAAACAAGTACATAAGTTCTTTCACAGTTTTTGAATTGGTCCATTCGTTTCCAAGATATTTCTCTTTTTATGATATGCTAATGAGGTAGATGAGACGTTATTTAGTCAAACAATATTCTGTCAAATCGAAAAGTTTTATAGATGTTCAAAAGTATCCAATGAAATTACTTGGAACTTTGCATGTGAACACCACTAAACCAAAAAAACATCGATCATGTTATATTATCACCAAAGTAACAGATTATTTCCCACGCCTCTTAATTCCATAGCAGAATATTTTGTTTTTTGCTATAGCAAGCAACGTTGGCAATTTCAGACTTGGGTCCTGTATTGATCAATTTCGTGAAAACGTTCTCCGAAATTCCCCAATCTCAAAATGTTCTGCACATTAGAGAAAACAAATAATTTTGCTTTCAGAACAAAGAGTTATGTTCTAGTCCCCATCTTGACATTAGAAGAGACATGCTTTGACCTTTGTCTGAAAACCTTTGAGAAGATTAGTCAACCAGCATCCCACCTGTATTATCAACTATTGTTTCAAATACCATTTTCAAAAAAATCAGGTCATAAATAAGCTCATTTGCTGAGCTTATTCGGTCGATGACTGTTGATGTAGCACCAGCAAAGTCCCTTATGTTCTGTGATCCTCGAACAAAGTGCCAGTCTATCTTTTCCCGAAATTTTCCCAGTACTCTCATACTCGGGGCCTTGACAAAGTGTGAGCCAGCGAATCACGCGAGTTATTGCGATTCATGCGAGCCAGGCATTCTCATCACCAGACCATTTCCCTCGCTGGCGCGAGCACGTTTTCTATCTCACAACCACTTATATTTCTTGACAAACTTAGGAGCTGGCAGTTTAGCCTTTTGGCCGTGTCGAATTTTAGAATAGTCAACGCCTTTATCGTATTTTCGACAGTGATTCTCAGAGGGGTTATTCGTGTTATTTTTTACAAATATTGTAATGGCATTCTTCAAACTTCTTTTGCTTTAAGCTATTGTGATAAAATTAACAGGGTAAAACACAACATTTTTTGGAGGATTTGTAGATTTTTTGGAGGATTTGTAGATTTTTTGGAGGCTTTATATATTTTGTGTAGATCACCAGTGTTTTTTTAATTGTTCTGTCAAAACATGGTTAATCTAGATAATATGGACTTGAAACTCGGCTAGTAATAGAATAATAAAATAGTTGCGATTTGGCTTGAACCTACGTATGGTTGAACGGTAGTGCAAATTATTTGTTCACAAATTATTAACAAATTATTAACGGTGCACAAATTATTTGTTATTTAAGCGGTATGGTTGGTAATTAAAACAAAACGTTTCTATTGGTTCATTGCTTCATTATACAACATGTATTCAACATGTATTCACTAACCGTCAACGTGGATGCTTACAAAACGTGAAACCGATACATACAATATTTGTTTTACTAACTTAATTCAAATCCAAAGTATTTTCGGTACCATTCATGGTCTCATTCTAAGATTCTAAGCGATATAATAAATAGACGTAAACTGTGTGCGCTTTGAATCATGATTTAATATTTGAGCAGAGCAGAGCGGTAAAGAAAATTCAATAAGACTCCTCATAGCTACTCTCATACTCGCTTGGATGCTGCTGCAATAATAATTTCGAGTACTGCCCTTTCTTCCGATATTGGCCGGAACTTGTTATTTCGATTTTCATAAATAGAAACTATTGACTCTATATCACCGATTGCACTGACATGCTGGCCGGTGGCAACACAAATTACACTTTGGTCTCTTAAGAAGACTTTAGTTGACTCGATGCTACATAGCTCCTTTTTGCTGAGTTGCACAACATGTCTTTCAAGCCTCTTGTTAAACTCCCGAAATTGAATTCGAATTTCGCTGTCTGGCACATCAACAATATTAGTTGCCAATTGCTTCAAGACTTTGGTGAACTGTTCTCCATTGAAGAAAGGGAAAGATGCTGCAGACGATATTATTTGTTCGTTGTCTATTTAGTTTAAACGTGATCAATAATTTATTTTTATTTCCGTGACAGGCTCCGCTCTTTAATGAAAAACTTGCATTGAATGCAATAAAATATGAAAAATGTTACGTCTGGACATGCTATTTGATAAACCTCAAAATTTTCACACGCAAATAAAACATCCGTTTCAGTGTTTGAACATGACCAACGCCATGACGCGTGATAGTAAAAGAGACATCCCAGCGGGCAAAAAGACGTCGATTCAACGTTGAAACGACGTCGCCGACGTCGATTCGACGTTGAAAAAAGGTCGAAAACGCAAATTGGATCGACGTTGTTTTTACGACGTCGAAACAACGTCGTTGAACGACGTGAAATCGACGTCGATTCAACGTCGATTCAACGTCGATTCAACGTCAATTTCGCGACGTTGAAACGACGTCGATTTGACGTTGAAAAAAGGTTGAAAACGTAAATTGGATCGACGTTGTTTTCACGACGTTGAAACAACGTCGTTGAACGACGTGAAATCGACGTCGATTCAACGTCAATTTCAGTTATTGGAGTCGCACCGTCCGTTTTTCGGAGTAAAAATTACCCCGTTTTTTGAAGAAAAACTGAGCCATGACTAACTACCATCCCTAGGTGTTTAGGAGTGAGATTCCCACTTTCGGAAGATCAACCGGTGACCTGTTACCTACCATCCGCACTTGCTTAACTTAACTTAACCTAAGGTTCCGCGACTAACCCGCTGCTCTAACCCGCCCATCTTAAATATGTAGTAATATTTATCGTATATAATGAATTAGCAAAGGCACTTACGAACTGTGATGGCTATTATCTTCGTTTTCAAATTTTTAACTGGCTAAGTTTTAATATTATATAATATTGTTTATTACTTGTAATCAATTTTAAACAATCTGATTTCGAAGATTTACAAATTTGTTGAGCATGCAGACTGCAGTATTACAAGTAAGAACAGAACAAAACTTTTCTCAACTAGACATAAAATATATGTTTAATAACTTGGATAGTACTCGACGATTCACAAAGAAAGTAAAAAAGGCAATAATACGATTTACAAAGAAGGTAAAAAAGCCAATAAGTCGTACGGCATTCAGACTTAAAAGCGGCGGCTATAGCCGACAGCAGCATGAACGTAAACCTTAGGCCAAAAATTCTTGTTTACAGGAATTAAGACAGGTTTCTTCAAAAACAGATGGGTTCTTGAAGCATAGTCCTTGTCCCTGATCGCCGACAAAGTCTTCGAACCGAAGGACACTTCAAATCCAACTACAGTTACAGTCATTGCTGACTTTTTTCCTGTCGCTGCATCGCATGTCTGAGTTGATATAAAGTAGGTTGCTTTTATACATACAAAATAAAGTAAGAAACTATAGCATTTTGACTCGTCTGGGTTTATTTTTTTGATGGACAATATATGATGTTGAAACGAAAATATTTTATCACCAATTATATAAGTAACAATTGCTTGGCCAATGCTTGGTCGTTAAGTGAGGAGAGATTCGACGATACAATATCGACGTCAATTCAACGTTGAAACAACGTGTGTTTCCGACGTTGATAAAACGTCGAAAAGTAGACGTCGAAACAACGTCGATGTTTGGTCGTGAAGCGACGTGATTTAACGACTCGATATCGACGTCGATTCAACGTCGAAACAACGTCTGTTTCCGACGTCGATAAAACGTAGAAAAGCAGACGTCAAAACAACGTTGATGTTTGGTCGTGAACCGACGTGAAATTCAACGACTCGATATCGACGTCAATTCAACGTTGAAACAACGTCTGTTTCCGACGTCGATAAAACGTCGAAAACAACGTCTGTTTCCGACGTCGATAAAACGTCGAAAAGTAGACGTCGAAACAACGTCGATGTTTGGTCGTGAACCGACGTGATTTGACGACTCGATATCAACGTTGAAACAACGTCTGTTTTCGACGTCGATAACATGTCGAAAAGTAGACGTCGAAACAACGTCGATGTTTGGTCGTGAACCGACGTGTTTGACGACTCGATATCAACGTCAATTCAACGTTGAAACAACGTCTGTTTCCGATGTCGATAAAACGTCGAAAAGTAGACGTCGAAACAACGTCGATGTTTGGTCGTGAACGGACGTGATTTGACGACTCGATATCAACGTCAATTCAACGTTGAAACAACGTCTGTTTCTGACGTCGATAACACGTCGAAAAGCAGACGTCGAAACAACGTCGATGTTTGGTCGTGAAGCGACGTGATTTAACGACTCGATATCGACGTCGATTCAACGTCGAAACAACGTCTGTTTCCGACGTCGATAAAACGTCGAAAAGCAGACGTCGAAACAACGTCGATGTTTGGTCGTGAACCTCGATTCGACGTCGAAATAACGTCTGTTTCCGACGTCGATAAAACGTTGCAAAGTAGATGTCGATATGTGGATATGTGGTTACGTCGATATTTGGTTGATCGACGTCGCGACCCGATTTCGACCGAAAATCGACGTCGAAACAACGTCGTGTGCCGGGATATACTTCATGGTAACAATACATATAGTCTCCCACCGTATTTTACGGTTATTGTTAGGGTTATGGTTAGGATTAGAGTTACGGTTAAGGGTAGCGTTAGGGTTAGGATACATATTAAGCTAAATGGTGTTCATCTAGGGATAACCTCTGGTGTCCTTTCACAGTGTATAAATAGTTTAATAGTTTGATTTTTTTTGGACACATTCGCTTTTCTGATAAAATTTAATTGTGAAATTATTCATCTATCTAATAAATATTTTTGTAAGTAAATAAGTTTTGCATAAAAAAAAACTATTTTTTCTGTTTTGTCAAATTCTGCCATACATTATTAAATTTAAATAAGTTTTTAAACAATATTTATCCTATTTTTTCTAACGTGCTCACAGTATGATTAGTAGAGTACCTGATAAAAAGTTTGTCAAAATAACTATTATATTTGGAAAACACCATGGTTTAGGAGCAGCCATAACTTCTAAATAGGTAATACCAGAGCAGTAAGTTCTACATATATATGGAGCTCACAATGAGCTTGCTGGACCATAGGTACTCTGGGGCACTCTGCTCTGTGGTATGTTAGTTTATCTATCTGGGGTGTCTATTAAGACATTCATTATGCACATGCTTCATCCATCCCTGGCACATTTCCAGATGTCTCATCCCTGGCCCCCTTGTGTTGTAATCTATTCACAATATAGTACAGTGGAAGTCAAAAAGAATTGCTCACTTCAGATGCAGATGGTAATATTACGTATAATCGTATAAAAACAATAAACCGAATGAAAACACACAGAAAATTATATTTTAATACTTTGTGGACCCTCCTTTGGCCTTAATGACAGCCGCACATCGACGCTCTCATTAACAATTAGTCACCTCAGGCTCGGTGATTACAAGCCTATATTCACTGAGCCGAAGGCGAAGTGAATATAGGCTTGTAATCACCGAGCCTGAGGTGACTAATTGTTTTAGTAGAAATTTCCAGGTGTTTACAAATAATAATCAACACAACTTTATAAAAATTCACTTCAAATTTATTATTTTAATTAATAACATTGTTAAATATGCATAAGGAAGTACGTCACGGCCGCGCGTGCGATTCATCATTTTTCGAAGCTTGTTGCCTTGTCAACAGTTCAAATTACAAGTTAACAGTTTGGCTCAAATATTGCCGTATAAATCAAACAGAAATGTACTGTTATTTATAAATCATTGTCAATGAGTGTTCATATTTACATTAAATGTAAATTGGCAATTGTTAAATGACCCAGATGGCAGAATTGACCCTGAATTCAAGCCAAGCGACGTGAAGAAGTTTTCGTGTTCAGTTGACTGCAAATTTTGGCAGGATGAAGGCGTTGATGTGCTTGAAATTGGTGTTAAGATCGTAGCAGAATGCCTGTGTTTATCCTTCGACAAATCGAGAGATTGGCTTCGAGATTCTGGACTTCTGTCGCTGTGGATAAATGATGTTAATGCCGTTGACATTTCCTTGAATTGGCCAAGTGTTGGTCGTTCGCAATAGCTTTCAATGCTGGAATCGCTCTTGTGCCCCGTGATGGCTTTTATTTGCCGAGTCTCGATGTTGCTGCCAGACAAAACTGTCACGGTTGTCGCTCGTAAGGAATGGTTGGTTAGATATGGTGTTATTCCAGCCCTTTCGGTCATCTTTCGCAGCATATTTTCGAGCGTGTTGTGGCCAACGTTACAAGCGTCGTACCAGACTTCATGAAATTTTGGGTTGAATTTCGCCGAGCTCTCACCTTTTGGCCTTTGGAATAACGTGGAAATATTTGGATTAAGATGAATCAAGTAGGTTTTAAGGATTTCGACAGGGCAACGTTCAGAACCGGGTTGCGAAAATATTTTCTTGTTGGAGTGATCTTCGGAGCCATCTAGACCTCCCGTGTGATTTTTGCTAGTGAGAATAGCGCCGGGTTCACTTCTGTTCAACTCGAAGTACTCTTGGCCGTCTGCGGTTTGACTAGACGTAGCATTGACTTCTTCAATGAACTTTGGTTTTCTCTGCCACGTTTTCCGAAGTAGATGGAAATTTGAAACCAAGCCGTTTGAAGCAAAGCCCGAGGACTTTGTGTATCGACATCAGCAAGCTCGCGTTTCTCATACAGCTTCTTGATTATGTCGGCTGTCAAACTGACTTTGTGTACTGTGGGTGCTATCTTTCCATTCTTCACAAGCTGCTTCAGGTATGAACTAAGAGTTTAATTTGCTTCGCTGAACAACACGGGGAGCAATTATAGAATACCCGTCCACTTTTGAAACTGCATTTAAAGGCAGAAATACAAACCAGGTTGATCTAAAATCTCTTTAAATATAATGTCGAAGGTTTATATTGTGTGTTCTTGTTGATAGTTATCAAATTAAATGGGGTTTTAAAATAGAACGAAGCAATTGTATATGATGAACTTTCGGTAATTTGACCCTTTTACTAACTGTCAACAGATACAAATAGCGAAAGTGGACGGGTATTCTGCAATTTAGCGCAACACGGTGTCGCATATTGAAAATCTTTTGTTGTAACGCGGTGCTTTCAAGTCGCGGTCAAGCGCTGCCCTTATGGACAACAAACTAGTTTTTTTGTAGTAATTTCCGTCTTGCTTTCTTGCTGAGACGTAAAACTTGGAAAGACACTTATTCATTTCTCAGTAATAATAATAATAATAATAATATTTAAACAGGGAGCCCATGTCACCGAAGTGTTTTTCAATGGGGCCCTGTGTAACATAAATGAAATAAGTGAATAAAAGATAATAAGCTATAGATATGATTACATATTAGTAATTAAGAGGATAATTTACCTAATTTAAGTTTGAACAGTGAGAGTGACTTAGTATTGAGTGACTTAGTATTAGAAAGGTCTGAATTTAAATTATTATAATCGTTCAGAGCGTTGTAAATTAATTTATGTTTTCCCCAGTTTGTCTTAGCTCTTGGCAAATGGAGTTTGGCCTTGTTTCTAGTATGATATTGGTGGAAATTACTATTTGGCAGTATTTCAAAGTTTGAATCAAAAACGTTGTTTAGACATTTAAAAATAAAGGTACAGCGATGTTCATGACGTCGACCATCCAGACGTTTCCAGTTTAAGGTCTCCAAGGCTTGGGTGGCAGAAGAGCGCATGGGTTTGTTTAGTATTAACTTGGCTGCCTTGTTTTGCTGAACTTGTAGAGCGTTCATCAGAGTTATATTGTTCTTATCACCCCATATAACATCTGCATAATCAAATAGAGGGAGGACAAGTGCGTTAAATAAAGTAAGGCGGGCATCAGATGGTAATAAGTGTTTTACTCTTCTTAAGATAGCAAGGCGCTGCTTTATCTTGGACGTCAGGTTTTGGACATGATCATTCCAAGTGAGATCCTCGTTTAAAGTTACTCCTAAATATTTGAATGAAGTTACTCGGTCAAGAGGGCTTTCGTTGATAGTTATTGAAATTGTATTGAAAGACTTCTTGAGGCGATGTCGGCTTCCAAACAATAGAGATTTCGATTTTAAACAATTGAGGGTGAGTAGGTTGCATCTAAGCCAGTGAGCAACAGCTTCTAAGTCACTATTCAGGTTGGATTCAATTTCACTGGATGATTTTGAAGAGTAGTAGATCAGAGTATCGTCAGCGTATAGTATTGTTTTACAGCGTTTAAGGCATCGTGGTAAGTCATTGACATAGATGAGGAAGAGTAGAGGGCCCAGTATGCTGCCCTGAGGCACACCGACCGAAACTGGTTTGGGGCTGGAAAGTTCATTACCAATGGAGGTTACTTGATTACGGTTAGTTAGGTAAGAGTTGAACCAAGCAGTTCCGTAGCAGTACTCATGCATTCAAATGCTGTTGTAAATTCAGCTTGGTCTTGAAACCACTCTATTAAATAAACGAAGTTTTTTTGTTTATTTTCACTATAAATAGTTTGTTTACATAATTTAAATCTCAGACACGGCTCTGTGTCGCGTTGCGACAAAGCCATTTTTTTCCAAATAAAAGCACGTAAAGTTTAATATTTTAACTTGAAATATTTTTAAACCATATTTTGTAGCTTGTTTGTTTTTTTCCGGAATGCTATCTTCTGTAATTTGGGCAATTTCCTCTTCTGTTACTATGGCAAAACGAGCAGCCATTTTGAAAAAAAAGCAAAAAGCTATAGTCACTGACCAGTGACTATCACTTCAGAGACAGTGAACTTGACCAATCAGAATGCAGGAAAATCAATAGTCACCTGGATATTTCTACTAAATTAAATTAGTCACTCGCGCTAATGGGAATGCATCCCATGTGTTTTTGACAGCAGGTCAGTTCCTTAGCTTTAATTTCATCCCATAGATTCTCCATGGGATTCAGATCAGGTGACTGTGCAGGCCATTCCATAACGCCAATTTTCTCCTCCGTAAACCATCGTTTGACAAGTTTGGAGATGTGGCATGTGGCATTATCTTGCTGAAATATCCACTGACAGGGCATTGCAAGCGCATGTGTGGTTGGGATGAGTGCGTTTTCAAGAATATCAATGTATCCCTCACCATTGAGCTTTCCATCCCCCTTGGATAGACAGCGAGCACCTGTTGAGTTGCTGCATCCCAACACCATGATACTGCCACCTCCATGTTTGCCTGTAGGTTCAATGCAATTGATATTGAATTCTTCCATTACCATTCGTCGCACAAACTCTTCCATCGCTTCTGTGGAGTAGAAATCTTGACTCATTGCTGAAAATTACTTTGGACCATTGCTCAGATATCCAATTCCTGTGGGCCCTTGCAAACACCAATTGAGCCTTCTTTGGAGGGCTACTCCCAACGACAGATTGCTGCCTGCTGTATTTAAACAAAAAAAGCTACCTGGTGGTGTAAAAGACAAAAAGATCCCAGGACGAAAGAGGAAGACAACAACGAAAGAGGACAGGATCATGGTGCGAAAAAGTAAAGCTGACCGCATTAAGACTGCACCACAAATAAAGGTAGAGATGGAGCTTGAACATGGTGTAAGTGTAAGTGTGTCTTCCTCCACCACCCGAAGGAGACTCAGAGATGCTGGCCTCTTTGGACACAAGCCAAGACTAACTGCCCAACATTTCGAAAATTCACTACACCAACTGTTTCGGAATAAAATGCTGTGGAAACTGAGCATATCTACAATTGTCACTACAACGAAGTGATATATGGCTACAACCAGCTCGAAAATTGTGGGAGAAGTTTCAAAATTTGTCAATTGTCTAGTGGTAGTCATAACACATTGTTAACTGTGAATACTCAAAAAGCTGAACTTGAGCAATTCTTGTTGACTGTCACTGTAGTTCATGAACATGTGTAATATTAAACAGATGCATAAAAATTCAGTTCAATATGAACACAAAAAGTTGACATTATAACGGTTGATAAAGTTAATCATAATTTGTTTCTTGCATAAAAATGCAGTCAATATATTCTGTTGCTTATATCTCACATACAGATGTGCGTTCTTCTGCATGCTCAATATCGTGAGAAACAATGACCTCACGCCAATATACACCTAAAATAGAATGTAAATCGTATTCAAACAAAGAATTTGATAATTGTGATAACCATGACGAGTTGGCCGGCTTCGCCCATGTCATGACAGTGTCGGCATATTAACATCTCCCTATTAAAATAGTGAGTTAAATACTAGTTGCCTTACCTTGACAAGAGAATCTTTCCTCGATGAAATCGAAGTTAAAATTCGAAAGCTCAATCAGGCTAAAGCACAGCCTGCCAGAAATTAAGCACTGTAAAGCAGAACGCGTTATATGACGATTGACGAAAGAAGCTCTTCACAAAGTATCATGGCCGGTGCCGTTTACCGGATTCCAATAGTTTTCGCATCCGGAGATTATACGAACATCTACGAGTTACTTCTAAAACGTCATAAATCTGTGGATATACATA
Organism: Chrysogorgia sp. JL179-B06; assembly: GCA_035772405.1. Classification (NCBI taxonomy): domain Eukaryota; kingdom Metazoa; phylum Cnidaria; class Anthozoa; order Scleralcyonacea; family Chrysogorgiidae; genus Chrysogorgia; species Chrysogorgia sp. JL179-B06. The sequence continues at coordinate 1,539,696 of JAYKKM010000281.1, read as the reverse complement.
GATAGAAACTTTATTTAAACACGCTAACCATTGTCAACCTAGGCTGATTTCCACAAGGGGCGTGCACAATTACAAGATTACAAAGATATAGTAACATATAGTAAGAAAGTTATAGGTACTGTACAAGATTATAAAATATAGAAAAGGTATACAGTGAAACATATCTATTTACAAATATTATCATACAAACGTTATTAAAAAATGTGAGTGCGATTTTGTTTTCAAAAGACACGAGGGAGTTGCTCTCCCTAATTTTATTTGGTAATGAGTTCCAAATTTGCATCCTGTCAAACATGAAACTTTTTTTCATGCTATTAGTTCGCGGTTGTGGCAAGCAAAGAGTACTTTTAACATCTCGCAGTTCATGATTTGTTATTTCACTTTTGAAAGTAAATAAATCAGTAAGTGATTTAGGACCTATTTTATTCAACAATTTAAACATAAGTTTTGACTTAGCCTTAATTCTTTCCGTTTTAAGTGGCTTCCAGTCTAAAGCAACCTGATGATCTACATCATTGCTCATATTCATTATGATTCGAGCAGCTCTGTTTTGGAGCTTTTGGAGGCGTTTTGATTGTGTTTCATTGAACACATCCCATACTTCAGAGCAATAAGTAAAGTATGGGCGAACAAGTGAATTATATACAGAAACAAGCGTATCTTTCTCAACAAATTATTTTATTCGACGAAGAGCTGACAATCCTGATGCTATTTTTTTGCAAATATTTTCAGTATTATTCTTCCAAGATAAATGCTGATCAACAGTCACTCCAAGAGTTTTGCAATTATAGACTTGGTTAATTGGCTTGTTGTCTATGATAATGTTTGGCTGCTTATCTGAAATACTTTTTATCATTGGTTTTGTTCCAATCAACATAAATTCCGTTTTTGCTACATTTAAACTTAGTTTATTGGCAATTAACCATTTCCTAAGGTTTTCTAAATCAGAGTTCATTGCTGTTTCAACATCATTTATACATTCTCCAGCAGCTGTTAGTTTGTGTCGTCCGCAAATAATCGAGGATCTGTTTTGTTTAAACAACGAGGCAAGTCATTGATATATAACAAAAAGAATAATGGCCCTAAAATAGAGCCTTGTGGCACACCACACTTTATCAACTGCTCCGAAGAAATAGTTCCATTTACTTGCCATTTCTGACAGCGATTCATTAAGTACGATTTTAGTAGAGATAAAGCATCTTCTTTTACGCCATAAAGTTCGAGTTTTTTTAGTAAAATCTGGTGGTCGACAGTATCAAATGCTTTTTTCAAGTCAATTAGTACGACTAGGTTAAATAATTTTCGGTCAATATTCATATACCAACTATTAGTACAATCTAATAATGCGGTAGCAGTTGAGTGAAATTTGCGAAAGCCATATTGGCAATCACTAAGTAGATGAAATTTTGTCAAATAATTATACAGTTGGTCATATAAAATTCTTTCCATAACTTTGCTAATAGCTGGTAAAACAGAAATTGGCCTGTAGTTACCTGGCAAATTTGTTTGGCCATTTTTATAAAGAGGTGATACTCTTGCCATTTTCCATTCATTGGGAAAAGTGCATAGTGTAATAGCTTGATTAACTCTTTCCCGACCAGCGCAGTTAAAACGGGTCGTTGAAGACCTGCAAGTCGTCAATCGAAAAACACGGCACAAGGTAACGCAAGATTAAAAATTGAAATTCGACAAGCGCCAGGAACATGAAATCCACGCACACGCCAAGTTTGATTTGATTTCATAAACAACTCTGCGATTGGTGGCATTTTGAGTTTTCAAGATGCTACGTGGGCATGCAAGATGGCCTTTTCTAGAAAAATGTAAATTTTTCAACCTGATTTATGATAATTAATGCTAATTTATATTAACATAATGTGTTTTGTTCGGGAAATTTAAAAGCACAAGTAAAAGCCGGTTTATTGGGCTTCCAGAAAATGTATAGCTTTCGCAACAGTTATGGTTATTTCAAGAGATATCAATAGAACAACGTGGTGGTTCAATTTTTGATGTTTTTCAGCCTGTCGGGAAAGAGTTAAATATATAAGTTAATGAACTGGAGATAGCAGGTGCTGCTAGTTTTAAAATTTTACTTGAAATGTTGTCAATGCCAGTGGCTTTTGCACTAGAAAGGCCATGCAGAAGATGATAAACTTTGTTGGTACTAATTAATTCAAATGCTGTGAATTCTGATTTAGGTTTCTAAATGTATTCTTCAAAATTGGAAGTATCAATTTTGCTAGCTAGATCAGGACCAATATTTGAAAAGAAGTAATTGAAGCCCTCTGCAATGTCTTCAGAACTGGTAAGATTGTTTCCACTCATATTCAACTCATTTACTTTTGTTGGTTTGTTTTGTCTGCCTAGTAGGTTGTTTATTGTTTTCCAAGACTCTTTTGGATTATGTTTTGACCAGCAATTCTCTTGGAATAATAATCTTTTTTGGCTTTTCTTATTTCTATATTTACTTTATTTCTGGTTTGTTTATACACCACCCAATCTGCTTCAAGGTTTTTCACAATAGCTTTTCTCTTAAATCTATCTTTTTGATTTCACTAGTAATCCAAGGGACTTTTTTCGATCTGACCTTTTTTTGTTGAATGGGTGCATGTCTATTAAGTATATCTAAGAACAATTCTTTCTAAATCTCCCACATAGCATTAGGATTGTCTGCAAAAAAGTACACATATTCCCAATGCTGACTAAGTAAATCTTCAACAAATTTTTGGTCAAAGTTTTTCATCGTGTTTCTTAGAAATATGGATTTTCCTGATCGCAAAAACCAGACTATGAGCGCTCATTCCTGTATGGATTACACCAGAATCCGAGATTTTTTCTGGTGTATTAGTGACTACATTATCAATGAGGCTGGAGGTTGTCATTGTTACCCAAGTGGCTTCCTTAATTAATTGCGACAATGGTACAATTCATACAGAGATTTTATTTAGGTTCTGATTTAAGCATGTCACAATTCAAATCACCAAGAATATACATTTCTTTATTTTCATCATCAATCGCTTTGATTAATTTTTCAAAATTTTCAAAGAAATCATGTGATGAATTTGGTGGTCATAAATAGTTGTAACTAGAAATGGCCTGCTGTGTGGCTTACTAATTTCTACACAAACTGCCTCTAGTTCAGAGGGGGTCAGATCATTTCTTATTTTGTAGTTTATGGAGCTACGCAAGTAAATACAAACTCCACCCCCATTTCTTGATCTGTCTTTCCTGACAATATCGTAGCCATCAAGGTCAACCACATTATCAGATATATTTAAATCAAGACGTGTCTCATTAAAACCAATCAGGTCAATGTGTTTACTTGACATTGAATACCGTATTTCATCAATTTTTTTAGGCAGACTGACAATGTTTAGAAAAGCCATCTTAAAACCTCTTTCATTGGGAATAGAATTAAGGCTAGTGGAAAAATCGCTACTCACATTTTCATTTGACGGATCTATATCGATTAATTTCTCAGTACTTGACTGACATAATTTAGATAGTTTGTCCACTCTATCATTCGCTGTCCAACCAGTTGGAAAAAGACTGATTATGTCTTGTCGGTTCTTGTCTAGCATTTATAGGTCTAGTTGACTTTAAGTGCAAAAGACACTCTATCACCTCTCGTTTAAATGCAAATTTGAGCGGTTTAGAAGAGATCTGTCTATGTCATCATTATCAATATAATTAATGTCATGCTTTAAATATAGATTATATAATAAATTATTATAAGAAGATATTTTACTTGCCAGAACTCGACCATCATACCTCTTGATCACACTGGACACAGTAACTCTCTCTGCTCGGTTCTTCACCTCCTCTATCAGGGCATCCATCTCCTCCACCACCTTGTCTGTATCCTCATGCACCACATCGTTGGTTCCGACGTGCAGAATGATGCTTTCATATTTCTCCTCATGGCAATTCTCCTCAAATTTATTGTGTAGTTGAGTCACCGTAGCACCGCTGTACGAGTGGCAAACAGTTTTGGTTCTTGCTGCCCTTTCAAGCTTCTTTTATCAATATTTTTGATCATAGAGTCCCCGATGACCAGGGTTTTCTTCTCAACGCTTTGCTGGCTTGGGAGTATCGGCTGCCATTTTGCTGTTCTCATTCTGAACTTTTTCTTCGACTTTGTTGAGCCGAGCGAGAACCAGTTCAAACTTTGCTTCGATTTCGGCATGGTCGGGGGACGTTTCGTGTTTGCCGCATTCGCTGCAAGTCGGCGAAGGCAGAGACAACGACATGGCAGTAGACAACGCATGGTCGATCGGATCTTCGGAAATTTTGCTCTCGTTCGTTGAATTATCTTGATGGGCATGGCTTCTCAGGCAATTGAGAAGTTCATTCTCACGGTCTTTCACTATTTCGATCTTCTTTCGTTTCGAACTCTGCCATTTGAAGACGAATTCCTCGTTTGAAGTGCAAAATATTTTAACATCGCCACCCGGTGATCGCCATTTCCCCGTTAGCTTCAAAACATTACATGTAAATTGCTTTAATTCTTGTAAACTTCCCTCCCACGAGAGGCGAGCGCCATAGACAACAAGATGGTTGTTTTCTGTAGATTTCTTGTCGATTTCGTAGCTTGTATCTTCGGATCTTGAGTTAGATTTTGTTAAACACGAGGACCCGACATCGTTGAAAATCGAGCATGATTTTAACGTTGATTGACCATACATAGTTCAGCGAAGATGTCACAAGACACAGCAACAATCAATCAACTACAGTGTTTATTAAATAACCAACTGTTATATTTCCATCCTACTTGGTATTTTAAAATACTAAAATTGCAATGTTCGCACAAATTCATATAATATTTGCTGCAGAATATTTTTCATGCAAACAAATTTTCCTATTGAAGCGGACATTTGCTCTCATTAAGTTGCGCACACAGAGTTCTCAAATGTTTATGCACACGAGGTTGGAAACTAGTAACTCGCCTTCGTGGTTTGGCAAAATTGTACTGAGAGAAAAGGTTTCTCATCCGTGTGAAGGGTTTTATTGAACTGTAGAAGATGAAGTTCACTTTAAAAATGATGGAGTTCACTTTAAAAATGAAAGAATTCCTCAAGAACGTTCAGCCAAAGTAGACAAGGAGATGTATGAAATCGAGGTAAGGGTTTTGTGAACTACATGCGTTATGAACTCGTAATGTTCTATTTTACTGTTGTTCAAATACAATGAACGTCAGCTATATAACTCTACTGACTTTATTCATAGGTCGTAGACCATGATAAAGCCAACAACTGGATAAAAGTTCATTACATTGGTTTTTAGATGACAACGACAAGTGGAGAGACTGTGGTGAATTGATGGGTAACGAGAATTTAGGTCGCGTTCGTCCACGATTTACGCCAAGCAGAGCTTCTCTGGAAGATAGGGGGTCTTTGTTATTCGATTGTCTGTCAAAGAAAATTAAACATGCTCTGTTTTCCTCGAAAAGAGAATCTCCCAAAGTCAGAATTGAGGAAACTATACAGATAGATGTGTACGATGGACAACATTGGTGTGGTAAAGGAATCTAAGGGACGCGTGTACACTGTCAACTCGGTTTCTGATTGTGGCTTGTGTAGTATATTTGGAGAAAAATGGTATGAAAGGATTTTAAACAATAATGGCGATTTTGCATATGTGGTGAGAGGAACAATACAATTTTGACTGTATGAAAAGACTGCAATTAAAGAGTATGTAACAGTCGGCAACCATCTTTTGTTAAACGAAATAAAAAAAGACTTATTGATATTTACATTTGTTAGAGGAGATGGTGTGAAGAATGAATATTCAACTAACCTGTGGTAATGAACTATTAAAATTTGAAGAACACTTTAGTTTGTTTATATCAAATGTCATACAGTTTGTAAAAGCTGGATGTAATCTCCATTTAATCAATCCCTTAGGGCAAACAGTAATGTATTTTTATTTTATTAAAGCCCATACATAGATAATACAGATAATGCAGTTTTGGCACATCAAAGTGTACAGTGAGTAAAACACTGTCTGCATGGTATTATTTGTCATTTATGATTGTTTTGCATTTAAATGATTCAATAGTGAATGTAGAAAATGCCTTTCGCACACATGTATGGATAATCACATATAGATGAGCATCGAATATGAGAAATCATCAAGTAGATACCAGTAAGCCTTTGATTACTTCAACCAATTGCGTGATATGTGCTACCTTGGATATATTTTATATTTATATTAAACATACTATACATGTTCCCAGATGCCTGGATCTTAGATGTCATATTAGTCTAAGCAAAGTACTGTAATTCCCTCAGTGGTATTGAAGGGAATTAATTAATATTTCCATGAAAACAATATGTGCCAGATCAAGAACTGTGCAAGTTCTACCCACCAGTTGTAATTGCATAATATTGCAATTGCAGATTTAAGTTGTACAGGTGACATGTAATATTTGAACACTGAGTGAACGTGTACCATAATCCCTAATTGTATTGCAATGTCAAATTACTTATGAGTTAATCAGTTTCACAAATCTTACTCTCCTTGTCTTCCATCTTCTTGATGTGCAATGGCATTCATCAGTGCATGTCTTTATATTATGGCCAGCTTGGGAGCAGTTACTGCAACATAATAGTCTAGCTTGACATTTGCATCCAAGATCCTCCAGTTGCTCCATGCAATTTATTTTATCTACCAACTAAAACAAAGCATCAAGTCCTCGTTGATTGGTTGACCTGAAATAATCTTTGGTAGTCTTATCGTTCAGTTTCTCAAGTCATTGCTGGGTAAAAGGGCTAAATTTACCATAAAGTGTCAAAAAATTCAGGAACATACCATAACAGTGTATGCTGTAACATGCTTTGTGTGATACAAGGATAGGAAGAGATTAAACCACAATGTACTTTTTGGCTGAGTTTGTCAACATTTACCACAGTATTTTTTGATGAAATTAACAAATCTATCAATTCTGGAAAATCATTCCATAACTGTTGAATTTTATCCTTATTGGACACATCGGATAATATTTCCTGATGTTTATGTTCCTAAACAGTTTCTGCTGTTCAGGTCCAGTCAAATCTATCCATTTAAGCTTTTTGCTTTCATTGCAAACAAACCAGTTGAAGAGTATTTTGAGTATTTCATTCAACTACTTTTCCCAAGCAGCCATGTGTTTGTATTTGGAACGCTCAAAGCCTTCATTAAATGCTCGCTTGGTTTCAATCGAGTCTTCCCTTTGTAAATGGAGAATGAGCCAGTTTATCAAGTTTTCAGAAATTCGAAGAAACACGTGCAGCAAATCCATAACAACATGATCAAGGGAAATTGTAGGTGTGAAAATGTTTGACATTGGCAGCCCTGGACTTCTTCCTTGCCATTTCCAAAATTGTTCTTGCTCCATTTGATGCATCCAAAGGAGACCATGATTTAGAACCATCAAATTTATCATAAATAGTGCATTTACACCAGATGCAAGGATGCATTGCATGTGCTGCACCAATTCCACAAATGCAATCAAGAAACTTCCAGTCACCCCCTAAAACCATTCAATTTCAAAAAGTTGATCTACAACTGAAATAATAGATAGGGGTTCCATTTATTTTCTGATGTCTTCTAGTGCAATAGATAAACTATCATAATTTTCTGACCCTTTTATCACTGCAATCAAATTATTTCCATCTGCTGCCATAGCTATTAAGCCGTCTTCAAGAATGGTAAATGTAATATTGATTGCATGTAATCTTTTCCCAATGTTTGTGCCATCCCCTGATAAAACTCTTGTTTTGTTACCGAGTGATGTCACCCCATTCTTTGAATCTTCAATCATTGCTTTTATTATCACTAATCTTTCTTTGATGCTTTGTTGTACATCGACTGTATCAGCTGGGGTCTGTGTTAAATTCCATTGCTTACTAATTGTTTTTATCCTTTCTTAAACCTTCCATGACCTTGGCATTTCTTTGCAAATCATAGAAAGTTCATGATATGCCTGGTTTGATATACCAAACCGGTCCTTTGTATATAGTCCCTTACAGAAAAGGTGTATAGGCACCTATAAGCAATGTGTCAATTGCCTATAGAAGCCTATAGGTACCTATAGGTTAATAGGTTTCTCTATAAAGAAAACCAGCCGATTGCCTATAGAAGCTTATAGGATCCTATAGGTTTCCTATAGACATGCCTATAGACTTTTTTGTTAGGGGTAAAATGTTAATGTAATCAATGTCCTTGTCTGCTTGGATTTGTTTCGTGATGTCATTTTCGACATGTTCATTTTCGACATGTTCATTTTCGACATGTTCATTAACTATCACTAAGGTTTCGTATTCCTCAGTCGATACATTAAAAACTTTAACTTCGGTGGGAATAAAAGAAAGAGTTGTTTCACAGAAATCATCGTAAGCTGTTTCCTTATTCTACGTTGCTGCCCTTTGAGTAATCAGTAAATTACTTATCTTTGTCTTGGCCTCTTGTGGTTTTTTGCTGCCTCTGTATCTTAATTAACTTCTGGGTAATTTTTCGAAATTTCTTCGCATACCTTTCATTAGTCCACTTAAGGGGGCAAGTTACCTTAAATTTTATGTTTGCGAACCCATGATGTAATAATGACTCTATCTTATGGTTAAATGTATATGCTATATATAATTGTAAAGCTTATAACATGCTCTAAACAAATAGCATTACAGATTCCCTCCAAAAAACATAAACAAAAACCAAAAACATAAATGTAAAAAACCCTGCAAAGCTGAAAACCATCTTTGGATGCTATCTAGTAAAAAAACTAAGCATCAAGAATTGGTAATTTTAACTTGTAAAATAGATTACATCTCAGTCAAGAAATTAGTGGATGTTTTTTACCCTATGATAAAAATTGAGTGTTCTATACCAAATTTAAATAAGATCCTCAATTAATATTTGTTGCTATGGCAATAAAATGCAGTGTAACACCAAAAGCTTCCATTAATTTGTTGATTGGGATGTAATCTATTTTACAAGTTAAAATGACCAATTCGTGATGCTTAGTTTTTGACTAGATAGCATCCAAAGATGGTTTTCAGCTTTGCAGGGTTTTTTACATTTATGTTTTTTCCTGGGAGGGCATCTGTAATGCTATTTGTTTAGAGCATGTTATAAGCTTTAAAATGATATATAGCATGTTGCATATACATTTAACCATAATAAGATAGAGCCATTATTACATCATGGGTTTGCGAACATAAAATTTAAGGTAGCTCGCACCCTTAACAGTGAGAGTTTTTAATACCTTTCCTACCATATTTTTGAGCTTTCTTAAGAGCCGTTTGCATTCTCTACACCTTGGTTTTAAATTCTTGCTATTAGATTTGTTCTCCCAACCATCTCTTTATTGAAATCATCCTCATTTACCGCATCAGCAAGCAGCCACATATAAACAAGTAATCTGAGCCAAACACATCGAGATAAACGCTGTTGAACTAAACATTGCTCACAAAAATCGTCAAAGTACGCAACTAAAATTGCGCCAAAATTTAAAATTAAAATTGTCATCGTTTCTCTCAACTTGTTTGATATGTAAATTTGTTAACTGGCATAGTGGTTGGTATACTACTGCATGGTATGAGATTTTGACTTTCTGAGAAAATCATGTATAACGTTCAGATCATGCAATTATTATTGGCACATTTAGTGCAGTTCAATGATATACATGACATCATAGAAACTAAGAAATTATTAATTATTAATTAATTGGTGACTGATTTGCATATACAACTAGTCTAATATCTCGAGAACGATGTAAGATATACATGGCAATTCTTCACTGAAAATTTTAAAGTAGATTTAAAAACGGAAAAAATATTTGTAATTAGGCTAAATTAGTCAAATAAAAAAGTAGACAATGTAAATCAGCAGCATATGTGTCAATGTTGGTCAGCGGTCTCCTATTTACGATATGTGGAGGCACCTCAGCGCTCATCAGAGTCTTGTCAGCATGGTCTGAATTTGACTGGTTTTGTGCACGCTATCTACATTATTTGTTGATATTTGGGATTTCTTGCTTTGCACTGTGTTGATCGAATTTATTTGGGGCTAATGGAGCAACAAACAAGGAATAGCTGTCGGACCGCAGAGGATGCCATCGAGCCAGATCCTTCTGTTGGTGGAGTGCGTGAAGATGGCGCTGGCGGAAATCGACTACCGAATGTTGATAAGCCTTCGCCTCAATTCCTTGCTTCGGTAATAGTTGCACTGAAGTCTGCCCTTAGAGACGAACAAGGAACTGCTCGATCTAACATTGTGCCATCGATGGAGGACCGCAATCTCACTCAACGATCTTCAGCGCCTGTTTTGTCTGCAGGAGAATTGGAGGGAGAGTCATCGAGCCTAGTGGCACAAACAAATGCCATTTAGTTAAGTGGTGTTCCACCTTCGTTCGCCCAAAATATTGCAAGCGCTCAGGATGGTCAAAGTAGGTCACCGACTATTATTCCTAGTTTTGTGACGACGTTTTCGAGTCCTAGAACAGCGCTAGCAGTTGAACATGTCGGTAGAAGAGACAATACTTTATTGTCTGGCGCTGGTAGCGGGATGTCACAGCTTGGCCAAGCTAACTCATTGAACCAGCAATCCCACGGCGTGGAAACTGGTTCATCAATCCCTTTGTCGCAGTTTGCGTTTTCGCACTTCGAACAGCTGTTTATAGTTGGCGCTGGTTATTCCCCACCCAGCACCTGTTAAATTGGTTACCCAGATATTGGCAGGAAAATTCATAGATTTTACAGAATTGTCGGCCAATTTTATTTGCTATGAGACAGAACCACAATTGTTGTTTGATGGCCGTTTCACCCGTTTGGTGTTTTGGCTACGGCACTTAAGAAACCGCGTCGCCAGATCACGGATATTGTTCAGTGGATGGAGGCGTTTACTATATATTCGTCGGATATAAGTGTTGATTTCACACTTTCCACATTGATGGAAGGATTTAAACGAATATAAACTGCTGATTCTGCGAACATACCATAAATGCTTGCGGCGCGTATGGCTAGTTATGATGTGGTTTTCCGAGACCAAGCGGCAGCAACGCAATTAACAGATTGGTCGAAGATCGATGTGCAATAGTTTAATTTCCATGCTGCAGGCGCGAATGTAAAAGGATCGTCGGATCCGTCAACAACAAGTACAAATGGTTGTGGAGAGTAACCACACGGAAGCGAGCGCTCTTCAGTTCAATGTTTATTGTGGAATTCTGGCAGATGTCTTGCCCCATTGTCCTTATGCAAACTCTCGCATACATGTTTCGATTGTTATGGGGGGCATCGTCGCTGCAAGTGCCTGCGAAAAGATCTCGGAACCAAGTGTCATTCAAAAGAGACACTGATGGGATTATTCAAAACTTATATTCTGAGGTTTGATAAATAAGTACTGTGGGAGCATGTCGTATGACGAGACGTTTTTACGATACTTTAATATGTTTGGGGTGGTGTTTGTTGCTTGTTCTGTTGCTGATTAATTGGTAGTTGCTGTATTGACATTTATATTCATGTTATGTCGTCATGTATAATGTAATTGCTATAAACAATTTTAACAATAAGGATAATAATAAAGTAAGGTTCAGGCGTGTAGTTGGGAGTCGTCTACAACGTGGCCAGAAGTAATCTCCTCAACACTGAGCATACGTCGTTGAAACGCGTAGCGATACGACGCGGCGTTTTAGCATAATTTCTCGTCGTCCTAGATTAGACTTCGAAACTGTTCAGATCTAATGCTAAAAGGTGAGTTTCATTTCTTTTTTCACTTATATTCTTACAACTTGTTGAAATATTGTTGTGTGTTGATCAAAACATCTTATTACTTGGTCGAAACTGTTTTGCAATTCGATGGTTGCAAGTATTATTTCTGACTCCGAATCTGGAGTTTTTACGTCCGCCATTAATTGATCATGTTCCTGACCAGTGTAATGGAGTGATGTCAGATTCTCAATGCAAAGACTCCACATGGCTAATTCTTCAATAAATTCATAGTGATCAAAGTCGTTTTGTCAAATTCTTCGTCTGAAAGGCTGGACATTTCATCTACTTCTCGAAGAAAACAAGTAACCTCGACCGAAATTCAGGCGTAGCATTGAGAATCTGACGTCAGAAACAATATTACCTTTTGAAATTGCGGGCTCACTTGGAACACGTTCTTAGTAATGGTGGCCTAAATAATAGTGATCTCAGAGCTCAAAATACATACTTCAAAATACCATTTTTTAGTGTGTTTTTACATCGATGATCACTTTCGACCCTGAAATACTATTCTATGCTAAAAAATCTCATCATGGTGCCACTTTAATGTTTTGCTTTTCGCTATAGTTCTATTTGTAGCGTTCAAGTATAGATTTGCATAAGTTACACGTTGTCTCAGCAGTTGCGCACTATAATGTAACGTGCGGTTTAATAGCGATGACATAGCGCTGGAACGGTGCTTAAACGGAAGTAAGGAACATGCGTGAGTAGATATCCCCCATATACCGATCAAAGGGATGCCGCCGCCGCGCGCTGATTGGTCGAGAAACGCACGTCATGCTGAGCGTGACGAACGCAGTGACTCACATATGACTCACGCGTGACGAACGCCAGTAATTGGTTATAATTATGTAGTGAATATAGGCTATATAAGCCCGGTGACTTTGTATGGTTGTTACTTTTCCTACAGTGTTCTATACTTGTAAATTTTACAGTTTGCTGTATTTGATAGTGTTTTCGCTTCTCCTGTAGAATTAGATATAGCGTGACGAACGGAAGTAATTGGCGCTCACGAATATAGCCCCCGTGACGAACGCGTGACGAACGGAAGTAATTTGTGGTATGCACGTACGAATATAGAAATACGTATCGGCAATAATCCCTCGCATTGTGTGTGAATAACGTTTTAATATTTTAGTTGAATGATTTGCAAGTGCGGGGTATAGCTAATGTCCTGAAACGTGTATACCAGGTTGTGGTTATGAATTCGACGCAACTTGAGTATCCCATTTCACTGCCGTTCATGTCTAGAAAGCGAGTCGAAAGAATCTTAGCTGAAATCGAACGAGTGACCCAGTCGAACGATTCACCTTTTTATGTCGAGACGCCGAACGGTGGGACGGGAAGAGAACGAACGTGCTCGCAAACACAGACAAATAGCACCATTTATATTAACTAGATAAATTGGGATTAATGAGAAGCATGCAACGTCTAAAAATACCATCACACAATATCGCAATCTAATGATAAACCCCCGTAATCTTTGTCTCGCTCGTCGCAAAAGGCCAAATCGATGAACGCTATCTATACATTAAAGATTATCGAAGGCCATTGTCGAACTTGCTTGCGAATTGCGCGAAAAAGCCACTCAGGCAGTGCGGTATCAACGTTTCAAAGCAATTTGGGCGACTGAATAAACATCGTCTCAAATGTCTCGATGAACACTTATTTGCGCTGCTTTATTCAGGCCCGGAAGCATCAAAACGTATTTACGCCCACGATAACCATTGCGATGTAATCTCAAATTAATAACAAGAACCGCGTTTATAAAAGCTTGATGGTAATACAGAGCCAATACTTTACTTAGTGTTAAACCGTAGTTTGTTGCGTCTACCGTGTCGGACTCTGGGGGTATTGTGGGGTGCTTAGTCCTCCGATATTCTTAAATAGTCCTAAATAGTCATCCTATAGTCCTAAATAGTCCTCCAATGGTTCTAAATAGTCCTCCTATTGTCCTAAATAGTCCTCATGTAGTCCTAAAGTCCTTATAGTCATAAATAGTCCTCTTAGTCATAAATAGTCATCCAATAGTCCTAAATAGTCCTCTTATAGTCATAAATAGTCATCCAATAGTCACCCAATAGTCCTAAATAGTCATCCAATAGTCCTAAATAGTCCTCCTGTAGTCTTAAATGGTCATAAATAGTCTTCCTATAGTCCTAAATAGTCCTCCACTAATTCTAAATAGTCCTCCTGTAGTCTTAAGTAGTCCTAAATAGTCATTGAAAATTACAGGAGTGCCACTGACATAAATAAGGCTAAAATAAAAAAGTTGCGTTATTCTGAGCACGACTGTTGCTGGGTAAACATGTCTTACACATGTGATAACGGTGGTAAATTATTTGCCAACCCAAGTAATCGCCTCCGTCACGAAAAAAATGTCCATCGAGGAGCTGACCATTACAACGAGCCGTCTCCTGTGGTCAGTGGATCTACAGTTATGCAACATCCTTTCACGTGTATTGTGGCTGGATGTACTCAAAGTGGCAAGACGGTATGGGTCAAGCAACCATCAGCCCTCCGCCTGAACGTATCATCTGGTGCTATGGACAATGGCAACCCATGTACTTGGATGTGATCACGACTATACCAGGCATTGTGTTCAACGAGGGTATACCCTCTGACATTGACAAAAATGACTTTTTAGATGTCTCCAAACGCAACCTCATCGTCCTCGACGATCTTATGGCTCAGTCAGGGGGAGATAAACGCATAGCAGACCTATTCACAAAGGGTAGTCATCATCGGAATCTATCTGTCATCTACATTGTTAGAATATATTTCATCAAGGCAGAGAAACCAGAAATATCAGCCTCAACGCCCACTATATCGTACTATTCAAATCTCCACGGGACAAGCAACAAATCTCAGTCTTAGCGCGACAGGTCAACCCCGGCCATGTTCAAAAGTTTATGAAAAGTTACGAGGAAGCGACAAGTCGTCCTCACGGACCGTCACGGTTATCTCATGATTGATTTAAAACCCACAACCGACGACCAACGTCGATTAAAAACGAACGTACTACCCGAAGAAAATGCCGCTGGTCAACAGAACCTGGACCGCTATATTCGAAAGCGATCGTATCAACAACCACCCATCCTCAACGCTATGTACAACTCGGATCAACAGATGCACAATATTATAATGCTCCTCAGTTAACACCATATGAAAAGAGTACCCTTTACTCGAACGAATTACACCGTTTCCAGACATTCCAAAATCAACTGCAAAATCAACTTCATATTCAAAATAGTCATCAAAATCAACTTCATAATCTGTTAACGAAAAGCCTAGCGGTGGCCTCAAAGAAACAAAGTTCTCATGGGCCAGATCAACAATCAGATCAAGCTATGCAAAATCTTGTCGTTGCTTCAGAGCAACAAAGTCCGTCATATCCCCCAAAGATTTCTTATTCACCTAAGGCTAAGGACTATTTTTTAACGCCGCCTCTCACAGTTGAACATCCGAAACGACACTGGCACACTGGTGACATCAATGTGGATGAAAGTGATTCAGATGAAAGAGACCCTGATGAAGACGAAGAATCTGAAGAAATAGAAAACCGTGATAGGTAAGACAATGATGAATACCAAAATTCGTTTAATGCGTCGGATGAAGACTTGCATGAAAGTGACCATTACATTATGCTAATTCCCAAGAATGAAACTCATAATCCAACAAAAATTAGAATACCGAACTATCGCTATCTCCTCAGAAGCCGACCTTAATCTGTCTCGTAAAATCCTGTTCCACAAATATGACTTGATGCTGAGGGCACTTCCATACACGCTATTTAGGAGTATAGGAGGACTATTTAGGACTATTGGAGGACTATTTAGGACTATCAGGACTATTTAAGACTATAGGAGGACTAAGCACCCCACAATACCTAGAGTGTCCAAAAACACCCCCACCCGTGAAACTATCCAACAGTAAGTAAAGTATTGGCTCTGTTACTCGCGCTGTTATAAGCGCGGTTCTTGTTAATAATTTGAGTCACCCCGTTCGCTAACATGCTTACATAGCAATGGTTAACGTGAGCGTAAAACGTTTTGACGCTTCCGGGCCCAAATAAGCAGCGCAAATAACTGTCCATCAAGACATTTGAGACGATGTTTATTTAGTCGCCCAAATTGCTTTGAAACTTCGATACCGCACTGTGCGAGTGGTAAAACTGATCCTGATCCGCTTACCAAACTGAGAGATCACTGGTTTGAGATCTCAGCTTCCAAGTATCTCTAAATAATTCCGTAATTCCCAACCGGATTCGCTACTTGCGTATATGCGTGTTCAACCATGAGAATTGCGACGTGAGCTCATTTACATGATGGTCACGTAATTTGCGTATTTAACCATGAGCGTTGCGACCTGAGCTCGTTTCCACGAAGGTCGCATAATTTGCGTGTTCAACCATGAGCGCAACGACCTGAGCTCGTTCAACGATGGTCGCGTAATTTGCGTGTTCAACCATGAGCGTTGCGACCTGAGCTCGTTCAACGATGGTCTTTTCGTGTTCAACCATGAGCGTTGCGACCTGAGCTCGTTCAACGATGGTCACGTAATTTGCGTATTCAACCATGATCGTTGCGACCTGAGCTCGTTCAACGATGATCTTTGCGTGTTCAATCATGATCGTTGCGACCTGAGCTCGTTCAACGATGATCTTTGCGACCTGAGCTCGTTCAACGATGATCTTTGCGTGTTCGATCATGAGCGTTGCGACCTGAGCTCGTTCAACGATGATCTTTGCGTGTTCAACGATGATCTTTGCGTATTCAACCATGATCTTTGCGTATTCAACCATGATCTTTGCGTATTCAACCATGAACGTTGCGACCTGAGCTCGTTTCCACGAAGGTCGCGTAATTTGCGTGTTCAACCATGAGCGTTGCGACCTGAGCTCGTTCAACGATGATCTTTGCGTGTTCGATCATGATCGTTGCGACCTGAGCTCGTTCAACGATGATCTTTGCGTGTTCAATCATGAGCGTTGCCACCTGAGCTCGTTCAACGATGATCTTTGCGTGTTCAATCATGATCGTTGCGACCTGAGCTCATTCAACGATGATCTTGCGTATTCGATCATGAGCGTTGCGACCTGAGCTCGTTCAACGATGATCTTTGCGTGTTCAATCATGAGCGTTGCGACCTGAGCTCGTTCAACGATAATCTTTTCGTGTTCGATCATGAGCGTTGCGACCTGAGCTCGTTCAACGATGATCTTTGCGTGTTCAATCATGAGCGTGGCGACCCGAGCTCGTTCAACGATGATCTTTGCGTGTTCAATCATGAGCGTCGCGACCTGAGCTCGTTTACCTGATGGTCGCGTCATTTGCGTATTCAACCATGAGCGTTGCAACATGAGCTCGTTTTCGTTGCGACATGGGCTCGTTTTGCGCACGGCGTTTTGACATGGGCTCGTTTTACACACTATGCTCGCGTAATTTGCGCGTTAAACCATGAGCGCTGCGACGTGGGCTCGTTTTACACACTATGCTCGCGTAATTTTGATTGCGCAATTGGGTTCTTTGCACCCATGATTGATTGCGTAATTGTGTTATTTGCACCCATGATTGATTGCGTAATTGGGTTCTTTGAACCCATGATTGATTGCGTAATTGGGTTCTTTTCAGCCATGATTGATTGCGTGATTGGGTTCTTTTCGCCCATCATTGATTGCTTAATTGAGTTCTTTGCACCCATTATTGATTGCGTAATTGGATTCTTTTCACCCGTCATTGATTGCGTAATTGCGTTCTTTTCACCAATCATCGATTGCGTAATTGCGTTCTTTTCACTCATCATTGATTGCGTGATTGGGTTCTTTGCACCCATTATTGATTGCTTAATTGGTTTTTTTGCACCCATCATTGATTGCGCGCGTAATTGGGTTCTTTGAACCCATCATTGATTGCGAAATTGGGCGTAATTTTTGGGCTCTTTGCCCCAGTATCGATTGCGTGCTTGGGTTGTTTAGTAATCTTTACACCCATTGTCGATCACGCAATTGCGCTCTTTGTACTCATTATCGAACGCATGATTGCGCTCTTATCAATGGCGTAGCTGGGATCTACATACCCGTCATCCTTTGCATAATTAGGAATATCCATTGCAACATGTCCGCAACACCATCAATGAATGGTGCAGAGCGATGGCCAAACGAGAGGGCTACGTCTACATCGAATTTCCCGCGCCATTTCATGCCAAGTAGATACCGATCGCGTGGGTGTACTGGACTGATGCGATAGGCGCTCTTAATATCTAGTTTGCTATGAGTGCGTCTTTTCGAGCCTCCATAATTAGTTTTATCGCGTCGTCGACCTTGCAGTACTGCGTGTGACACGGGATCAATCGCATAACGTCAAAACGGCTAATGTGAAGCTCTTCAATTGGTGGGGTCTCGAAGAGGCCTTCTACTCGACCTAGGCGTATTTCTTTAGAAAGATAATCATCTATAATTTTCGGGTGAGTCAAAGCATAATGCAGTTGACGTTCGCTGACTTTAAATTTCATTCACGGTTAAAAAAATAAGGAAAAACAACTTCGTAGGCCATCCATAGTAAACAGGACTTTCTTACGATCAGGGTGTAGTGCGAGTTCCATTGCGAGATTCATGTGGAGTAACAGGAACAAAGTTACTTTTCTATCGCTTAGATGTGCTGCGGCTTCTTCGACGTGGTGATCTAGGCCGGTGACTTTCTGGTCGATGGCTATCGTGCCTTCGAGGGCAGGCAATGCGGCGATGTGTCCCCAATAAAAAGGGGTGTCTCAATTCCGCGGGCAGGGTATTTTGCCCTACTTCGTGAGCAGCTATATGTTCGTACATCATTTGCGAAGTATAATTCGTCCCTCGCGCTATTAACCCCGGAATTAACCCCCATGGTTGGGTTTTGGCCACTTTCGCCCATTATGTGATGTTCGAGTGTAGGGCCACTTGGTAGCGTTATGGCAGTGTTACCTTCGGTCACATGAATGAACCCAGGGGCGTATAAATGTGGTAGGGACGTACCTTGTCTCTGCTCGACCATTATTCCTTCGTCAGATGGCGTGTTTTGAGTTGAACGCTCGCGAGGCCCGCTCGACGGCAAAACATTCAACGTACCTGCGTTTTCGAGCGCCCGTAGACGAGATGTAGCGGCACTTGATTGTTGTTTCGCGCTGGCCAACGGACCTTCTTGTGAGAGCGATTGCGCGACAACTTTGTGTATGGCGGAGATAAATTCCGGGTGATTCCACGGCATCTGATTATTATTATTATTAAACTTTATTTAGACAGGGTAAAATCTACACTATGGTACGAGAATAACATTTTACAATAACAATTAACTAACATATTACTTACACTTATAGGCCAAATATACGGAGAAAATTTACACTGAGACTTTTACAATTATTGAATACTACTAAATATACTACTTATTTACAAGATTGCCGTGCGGGAGTCCGTTTCATATAGAAAATAAGATGTCAATTTCTCTTTTGAATTGACTAAGAGAGCATACCTCTTCATGTACCATGTTTGTCTCCGACATTATTTTCTTTCTTTCTTTTCGTTTTCCCACGAAACTGCGTATTTCTTCCGCGTTGATTACTGTGCACTGCGTCGTTTGCGTTTATTGCATGACAATAACTTCGAATGCTATCGGATTACGGTTGCGTTGCATTCGAATGTCAATCTTGTGCGTCATCGATATCCTGGGGCGTATGTATCGTAGCACGTCTCCTTTGGTTTAACCTTGGTTATAACTAACCTCATTTTCTGTTTCCTGTTAAAAAAAGCTAAATGTGAATCACATTATTATATGTTACTTCATTGGCTTACTTGTAATTAAAATGTCTGCAGTAAAAAAACTTATTTACTGTGGGAATTAATGAGTTATAAAATACAAATTTTAATTGCACAATAACTGGATTTGTGTTTACATATTGTAACACCCACAGACTACAGTCATTACCATTATACCTCACTATTTAAAAATATTTCAATTATATCTTCTGTCTTCACGCCACCGAAGTCTGGTCACCATCTCTGAGTAATGGGTATTGACATATAAAGTGTGGGATGCAGACTCTCAAATAATAATGGCGTGAGTTCACTATATTCGGCACCCCTCGAAACTCAAAACTCAGGTCAAACAACAGGTCAAAACTCAGTAATAGATCATTTATGCTATTGGTATCTTCATAAATTCGCCATTACTGTTATACAATTTTAACGTGTGACAAAAACACTGTAACTATATGTACTTTATTCTGTACGTAGTTTCTTTATTACCTTATCTACATTGCCATAGTTATTTTCAACTTGCAGGTCGTTCATCTCTTTTAATGCTAAAAAACACTTCCTCAGTTAACATACAAGCAAGTAAAAATTGGCTGTTAATTTTATAGAAAGAGCAACAACAGTCCTTATGCATTTACCGTAATTAAGGCATAATGGTACTGTAGTCAAATATATTGCCTAAGTATCCTCTATTCAATAAAAATTTCTTAAGATCATTTGATAGTGCTATGCCGCCAAGGAGTCGGCTTGTTTCCAAATTCAGGCCTTATAACTGAGACGATAGAGCATTGGACTAATAAACGGAATGTTACCAGTTCAGCACTCGAATCCCAACTGTGGTCAGGTAGACACTCGTATTTGTGCAGTATGGTTTGCAATTTGTATTAGTAGTAATATTCTTATCAGGAGTAGATTTTACATGGGGAGGGTTAGCTCAAATTGAAGCGGTTGGACACCACAAGTTTCTAAAACATGATTTCCTGCATTCGGGGATGAGCTATTTTTGTATCATTATACAAGACATTCCAAAAATTAGATTATGCGGATACTCAAATTTATGAAAATCCCTCAGATACCATACACCCAAATGCTCTGGTCAACCTAACTTGAATTTCATAAAATGATCCCTAGCGCATGATTTTTCATTTTATTGAGAATATGAAATATGTTATCATACATAAAATATAAAATATGTTATCATATAATATATCATCATTTTACCTTTATCCATTCCTTGGACAACATCGTCTGGTAACATGTCGCTTGAGATGCACACATCCTGTCACCTGTTTCTTGAAGCCCGGGAATGTCAACTTGCCAGTGCCAGTACAACCTCGTTTAGTTTGAATTATGAACTTCTTCATTGCCTGGTCCTTGTCCTTTATCGAAATGAAGTCGAGAGCTTCTTTTATTCTGAAGCCACATACGTCATTGCAGTTGCACTTTGTCATTGTGGTTCTGGGTACAAAGAAATTTTTCGCCTGAAATGAAAATATATCAAATAACTATGCAGGGTAACTCAATGTAGGATACAAATTAACATACGGAAAATATTTATCTGGAATTTTAAAGTCTATGGATCCGACCGAATAGTCGAATGCTTTTGTTACTTGCTGATGAGAATTGATCATCTGCAGGTAACAAAAGTTGATATTTCACTCTTTTTTTAATTTTGATCCAGCCCCATTCGTATTTATTGCCGATCTACGGTATTAATGTTTTTTTGACTGATAGCGAAACACTTCGGAAAAATGTACGCAATTTTAAACGATTTTTTTTTGTGATTGTTTTCAAGTTTCCACTAATTAATTTTTCTGAGATGTTTTGTATATGTAATGATATTTGAATTTTTTATTACCGTGATTTCTTTTTTTATTATTTTGTGATTTTTCCGAAGGCGCACTTGATCTACATTAGTGCTTTAGCCCTCGGCATTAGCTAGGAAAAATTAAATAAAAACCTTCCCTGGTTCCATTGAACATCTTCGTACAATAGTATCGATCATGTTTGTCATCTCGGCGACTTCGTCGGAGCTATACACGTCGACGACTTTTCCATCTTTGTATGACGTTCCACCTTGCAAAAGTTGTTTATGCGATGGTGCCACAGTACTTACAAACCATTCTTTAACAACGTCAAAGTATTCATCTTTGAGTTGCAATTTCTCCAGAATCTGCAAAAAATAAAATTTGCATAAATAATCCAGGTAATCAGTGCATTATCCAGACTTGCAGTGATTGAAATACAACCTACTTTTAATTCGATCACGAGGTGTATGTATAAGCGCTGCGGTGCTTATTAAATTTTATTTACTTTTTAATGTACTGGCGCACATGCGTGCACTGCCATTTGGCTTGATTAACACATAGCTTAATTATCTGTTCTAATTTTTCATTCTATTCAGTTTTACTCATTGTTCTGAGGTTTTGTCCTTTTTTAAATCACAATAGAATTCAAAAGAATGAAGTTGAGGCTACGCGTGTATGATTATGCAATTTGTTTATGTATATCTTACGATGTTGGTGGTTGAAACGAAATATTTGATTATTCAAAAATGCTCTTTTATTAGATTGAAATATTTTACCGTTATATGTGCTGCCCAAATGTAAAGATGAATAACTAGCTGCTTTTCCCGATATAAAGTGTACGATATTTGGATGATGCATTAATTTATAAACTATACATACCTTTCCTGTTGAAGATAGTAAAAGTGAATAATTCAGCTGGATTCGCATATCCAAACCACCATTTCCCACCAATAAGCATATTTCGTCAAAGAGATCGTCCTCTCATTCGTTCGAACGATTCTGCTAATTAAATAAGTGTGCCAACACTCATTACACTTTTCTCCAACAACGGCCGCAAAGTGGCTTTCAGGTTCCAGCAACCTTTCAATGTTTGTGTTTCACTAATCTTGTGAAAAGGAATTACTGCCATTCTTGAAAAGACTCTATAGTTGAAAAGGACATTACCCGGTAATTTATGAAAATAGTTTATTATAACAGCAAGAAGAATGTTAAAGTGAGAACTTTGAGCAAAACTTTAAACAACAATAGCTATCTCTTAAGATTATAATATCCATAGTTGCAACACGAAATGTATTGCAAAACACGTTGCAGTGATTTGCTGTTTGTTTTACCTCGCTATATATAAATTTCAGATAAAATATAGATTATATGTACTCTAACCATTACAGTGTACCTGGAAAGTTTTTCTTTTTCCAATTTCCCACGCTTTTTGTAAAGACACGGGGGATTCATGGTCATCAAGGGTGTTGACCTTGGACGAGTTTGTTTAGTATTTCTTGCTGTTATTCTATCGGACTAAAAAACAAACATGAACAAGTATAGTTTTAGTAAGGAAATTAGTATAGGAAATAACACGGTTCGAGAAGAATTAATGAAAAATCGCACGCGTGTTATTACGCACGAGTGGTATTATGAATATTTCGTCAAACACAAGTGCGATTAATATTTTTCATTAATTATTCGAGAACAAGTGTTATTTCCTTTTAATTCCTTTTCAATCAATTTTACGCGTTCCTAAATACCCCTAAATTTTACTACGAAATGGGAAAACTGATGTTTGTAATTCTGCAGATCCATTTTATCGGTGTTGCAGTCGCGATTGAGAGTTTATATCGCACTCATTATTTCGACGATTTTCTTCGTGTAACCACTCAGTTCATTTGCTTATTAGTGCACTGGATCCAGACTAGATGGTGGGCGCATGCAAGGCGTGCGTTCGCATTTATCGTCAAATCTATGCCCCTAATCCTAAACTGACTTGGGTCGATGTTATAATAATTTTAAATCTCGGTTGCTCATATATCGAGAAAGGGCCGAAAATCAACCGGATTGGTAGCGCGATATCTCTCGAGATCGCAATCACAATAATTTGGCTTCGTGTAAATGGGTTATGTAAAATGGGTTATGTAAACTGTACATACAACTAGGAGTTACTATCGCAAGGAAAGTGCTGCCTTTTTGCCACATGAACTGAATGCAAAATTAACTTGTACAAATACAAAGTATTTGTACAAATACACTATGTATCAATTTATTTTGTAGTCAAAATTGAGATTACAACACTCGGTTTGAAAAGTGTACAAAAACTACTTCCAGTTCACAAATCACAAACCAACACATTGGAGTGGGTTATTGTCAACACTGAATTTTTGGTACCAACCGTAATGGATTTGAAGTTCTAAACATCAATAGAAATATGCTATCAGAAATAGAATAGTTTGGAATTCAGAATGACACATGTCTATAAATCATTGTCATGTCATTTGTTGACTATTCTTGTTTAATAGATGTACTGTAGATGCTGCATCTGGAATTTTTACTTTTGGTAATCAAATGTTTCCTAACAGTCTTTTCTTTGCCCCATATATGCAGATATTTCATAAATCATATCTGTCCAGTGATAATACAGCAAATCCATAACATGTAATCCAAAACAACTCTGAAGCACATTACACAGGATTCCTCACGACAAATATATCATTTCGTATATAGAAGATTTCATTCCATTACAGATGATGAAGTATATCCATATACTAGAAATACGTTATACGCAACACCCCTCGCCTGCTTACTGTTTGAAACTTTTATAGCATAGTTGCTAATTTACTACTGTAATACAGCACTGTAGTTATGCACTTTGTCCTAGTGATGTCATCAGCGTTCAATAATTTTTGTTTTGGACACCTCCGTTCAATAATTCGCAGTATTCGACAGGGTTGGGGAACAGTGTTGAGATGAACTGGTACTTTGTGTTAGGTATGCAAAATGTAGCAACATTTCATTGGTCTGCAGATTACACCAGTCACAAGTGATTGATGTGGTGACGCGGCCGGGCCCCTTGCAAGGTCCAGGCTATTTTGCCCCCCTTCTCACCGACCTTGTGATTCATGAAATAATCAACTCAGTAGTTAGTATAAAAAGACACCAAAGACTGTTAAAGAATGAAGGAAGAAAGTGCATTCTCTTTATCATTGAAATGTCTAGGGGTGCATATAGTGCAAATGTATAGGCATCAATTTGGTTTTAATACAGTATTAGGGATTCTATCCCGATTGGTGAGGATAGATGCTCTTAGGTCTCAATGCAGGGCAGAGAAACTGACCTTTCCTAAGTCTGGACATGAAACTGATCGGTTAATAGAAACCCTAGGATTGGTACCATGTTAGTTAAGAAATGTCTTGAAGGCATTTTACCACCATTTCTAAAGAACTATTTTAATCTCAATGAATTTGTTCATTGCATGCATGTAAGAGCATTATCTAATATCTATTGCCTTAATTGACAATACTACATTTGTAGGATTTATACAACTTTCAAGTTATAATTAGTTTTTGTAACATATTGTACATATATATGAATATGTGTAATAAATTTATATTTGTAATAAATAATAATTGTAATTTGTTAGGAAACAGGGTTGAGGTTAAGTTGAGTATTAGGGTCTCTCATAACATTAAATTATTTAACTTATTAAGGTTGTAAAACCTACCCCACATCCCTCAGCAATTCTATATATGTTAATTAGGAGTGCTTGTGGGATGGCATTTGTTTCTTCGTTTGATTTATTCTTGTGAGAGTCTCACAAGAATAAATATTTAATAATTAATAAATAAATATCACACTATTCTTGTAAAATTTATGATAACATATTGGAAATAAACAGTTTACCATATAAACAATTTGCTAATAATTTACTGGTCAATTTCCAACAGCTAAACGGGAAATGTCAATACAATCTAGGGAATGAAATCGCTAATATTTTTATTTTTAAGATCAAATTACCTGCAACTTTGTTGATATTTTGCCGTTCTTCGGAACATCCATTTTTTCTTTTGCTTTTGATCCGAACGGTAAGACCTTCAGAAAAGCTGTTTAGTTCACAAGAAGTAGTAGACTAACATCTCAACCTCTTGTAGTTACAGATGACAGGCTTGTGGAGACTCACCAGAATGTGCAGGAGAAACTAGAAACTGTTGCACAATGTCAATTCTAATTGTCAATAATTCCAACAAAATTTCAAATTCAAATTGCGCAGCCACCTCTTCTGGCGTTTGGGGGCCTTTTTGCAAAGTCTCAGTTGTGCCTTAATTATACATGCTAAGGGCTTTCGCTGCGTTTTTTTCATCTTAATGTAATGTTACTAAATTGAATACCATACCATTAATAACTTATGTAAACTTTTTATTAAAATATTTTGATTATTCAGAGACATGTAAACACAGAGAATGGACAACAAAAGGAAAAAAAGCCGTTTTCAAGTACCTTGGCGGTTCCATTCGCAACGAAAAGGTACCAGGGAAACAAGATCGGTTCTAAAGGTGCACTGGACAACCGAGAATGGAGAGCCATAAAATTCTTTGTCAAGAATCAGATTGCCAAAAGAAGAAAACGTCTCCTTAAGAAATAATTTACTTTGTTTTTTATTTATTTTTGGGCTTCGGTATTTCTCGCACACACGCAAAAACCTCACAGGTCACGTACCAAGTTTCTTGAGCAGTCTGTATCAACACTGACTGACATAAGACTGAAGCAGGCCTGTCCATCATGTAGAGCTCATGGCCAGCTAACATTATTGTCGTATCGCAAGTATCATACACCATATCAACTCTGATATAGCCTGTGCCCCAAACCAACACAGGGCTCGTGTATGGTCAGTGCATTAATCTCAAAAAAGCCATCAGCTCACCACTAGCTTTCACTGCCAGTCGGTGCAGCAACCTCGTACACAGGATTATGGGAATGCGTCTGGTGCACAGCTGTGGCCAAGATTAACGCCAACGCAGCGTGATCCAAAGCGAAAGCCTAGTTTTTGCCAACAAGAGAGACCGATCGCTGTTCTAATCACAACGAGTTCGATTTGCAATAAATTGCAAGATTTCCTATCGAGATCGTGCGATTTTCCATCGGGCGTGACGTCCTATCGAGACCGGTGGTGCTCAAATTTCATGTTGTGAAATTTGAACGTGCGCTGCTACGTTACGTCCGTTTGAATTCTCGACAGGAAGTCATGCTAGATGTTTGGAAAATCGTTCGATTTCGATAGGAATTGTTGCAATTTATTGCAAAACGGACTCGGTGTGGTAAGAATAGCTATGCGTGGACCGTTCGCCTAATCAAACAGCAAGAAAAACGAACTTTGACAATTGGCACAATTATTCTCGAAAATCCTCCCCAACTGCCCGTGTAACTTTGCTGAACTACACATGCAAAAACGCACCCAGGTATCTGATACATGATCTGACGATGTCATCAGTTCTGTTCAGGAGAATATACTATATCAGAGAAGCCTGTTCTACATATATCTAAAAAGAGCAAAGCCTAGCTTTTGCCAACAAAGAGAGATCCATGGCGGCCCGAAAATCGTGATGTTTCCCGCGTAACCCATGGCAGCAGGTAACATTTACTTTTATTTTGCCCAGCTTGGAAAAAATATGAAAACCGGAAGTAAAAGCTCAGCTCCAGCTGTTTTCTAAAGTTTGCCTTCATTTAAAACAATGTTTGAAAGTTTTCTCGACATTTTTGTCGTCATTTGACACTCGGCTTCGCCTCGGGTAACAACAGCGGTCTCGTAACCACAAAATACACTGTTTCCCTCAGTGCCAGTAAATAAGTGTTTAACGTTTAAATTATTGAATAACACACACCATGGTACATTGTCTATGGTACATTTAACATGAAAGATGGAACATTTAATATTTCATAGAATAAAAAATATTCTTTCCATTGCACAAATTAAAAAATCATTTTTGTTTTATAAAACACCAAAATACCAATCAAAATGCAAGCATTTGGTTATATTCAAATGCGTTGTTCATCACCTATATACATCTAATTGCTAAAATGTTTTTGTAGCGGTTGCTACAATTTTTTTAACATGCCTGATACCGAGCGTCCGTTTTCCTTTACACATTGCGCACCAATACGTAGCAAAGATGATGGCTTCATTTTTATCTTAAACGTTACTATGTCAACTTATTAATCATGCGGAAATTTTTACTTTTCATTGCAAGGGCGGCCGCAACATTTCTGAAATGAAATTTCCAGAGGGCTATCATAATGCAACCCCAATCCTATAGACCTCTTTCATAATGGTATAATTTAATATTCTTTTTTATATATAACATTTTGAAAAGGTGCGCTCTGAGTGGCTAAACGCTATTTTTCCATAACTGTATAGAACACGCACATTTCCCTGCCATTTTCAGGTTTTAAAAAAGTTTAAAAATGTAATTATTTTGATCTTTTAAGACATCATTCATGTATTTCTTGTTGCGCAATTGCTCTTGCTGCACAATTCATTCGCATTAACAGCTGAGAGTGATTTTTGCATAAGGAGAATCATTTTCATGATTTTAATAAATGAGCCAAATGTTCAAAATGTCATTTTATGTTTTCTGTATTCCCATACAGTTATAGAAACACTCGTGAAAGTTTGGGAGAACTCGAAATCGCATTCGAAATATTCGCCCTTCGGTCTCGTGTTCCCACTACGATTTCTCGTGTTCCCAAATTTCCACTCGTATTTCTATAACTGTATGGAAACACAGAAAATGTTTTCTATTTCTTAAATGTGCATCTTAATTGGCCTTTCTGACCTCGTTAGGAAGCTAAGATTCTTTTGAATTACAGACGTACAAACGAGGTCTATACTATTTGATAAATTAGCCATCCTGATATGAATATTTTGCCAAGCACGCGATTTTTCATCAATTCATATCGAACTTGTTATTTCCTGTACTAATTTAAGGGAACACCAGTCAGGAAATAAATTACTTTTGAATAAGAACCCTTTAAAGATACAGTATTTAGAAATAATAGTATATAATTTTACAATATCTGCTTTTGTCCTCGAAAAATAATTTTCCTGCATTTGGACACAGCCATTTTAGAGTTTGCTTGACCGCTCAAGGTTAAAGTATATATTACTTATTATCGGCGTCATTGCGTTAATATACATGCTAGTGATGTCACATCAAGAGTGAAAGAAAACTCTTGAGACGTCGAGCAAACTCTCAAATGGCGACGTCGGATAATACTTGACAGATAAGGTTATAGTTTGCAAGAGTACATAAAACTATTAACATTTGAAAACATAACGGCTTTTATTTAAAAGCATTTTATTTTTGACTGGAGTTCCCCTTTACAGCAATATTCTCTCTTTTGTAAAATTATGTTATGATTCCAGTTCAATAAACTTTAAAACAAAACTTTTTCTTAATAATATGCTTGATTATTTGAGCAATCATTTGAACTTTCTTGCAAATTGCTGCTTATTATATTCGGTAACTTAAGACGTGAAGCTTTGTCCACTGCCACCATTTCTGTTTGTGGATATCTGAAATGCACTGAGTTTGATCAATATTTGTGGTTACAGGTTTTTCCTCGGATTTGACTGATGCAACTGTAACTCTAATATATGATGTGTTTCTCTGTTTTATTCTATATTATGGAAATTCTGGGCGCTTATGAGACCGCGGCGCTTGTGTGAATGGTACGTACACGCACGGTAATTTGAAACTCGAAACAGCTCTCACAGGTGCCACCTGAATACGCATGACGATCACTGAAAGCTGAGACGACACAATCAAATTACCGCGCGTGCAATTGTCGTATCAGCTTTCAGTGAGAGCTATTTCGAGTTTC
Source organism: Chrysogorgia sp. JL179-B06 (assembly GCA_035772405.1). Classification (NCBI taxonomy): domain Eukaryota; kingdom Metazoa; phylum Cnidaria; class Anthozoa; order Scleralcyonacea; family Chrysogorgiidae; genus Chrysogorgia; species Chrysogorgia sp. JL179-B06. Next base: position 1,510,507 of record JAYKKM010000281.1, on the reverse strand, counting down.
AAATTACCGCGCGTACACTATTCACATAAGCGCCGCGGTCTCATAAGCGCCGCTTTCTTTCATTAAATAAAACATCAGAATTTCCATAATGTAGAATAAAACAGAGAAACTCATCACAGGCGTCAGAGTTGGGTGGGCTCCCTGTGAATGAACCACAACAAACATGTGTCATTAATTATTAATTCAGATATTCAAAGATTAACCTTTTTAAAATTTATTATACTTTAAATGCCATTTATTAAGATTGCCGGCTGCTTAAACTGAAATAGTTTTTAATAAAAATGTGTAACCTTGTTCAGATATTAGGTGGTTCGATAGTGCACCACCTTGAAGAATATATTATAGACACACATATAATCATAATCAATCATAACTATTCATTATAATTACATAATAAAAATTAATATACATGTACTTATGTTTATATTTAAATTTAATCAAAATTATAATTTAGAGCATGTCAGCACACTTGATATGCTCAATAATTATGGTTCAAAATAAGTATAATAAAATCATAAACTGAATAGCAACTTTTAAACTCGGGACCCCACAAGTATGGCCTAGTTAACAAAACACACACGGACCCCACAAGTATGGTCTAATTAACAAAACACACATACGGACCCCACAAGTATGGTCTGAACACATGGACCCCGCAAGTGGCTAAAGTCATGTTAGGAATGTCCCCACAACTTCGAAAAACATACATCCTCACATTAACTAAAGTTCACCTTGTGGTTATATAGTCGATGCAACAAAGAGCAAGAAACCATATTGTAAACATTTATATATTAAAAAACAGGGGGTCCCCACAAGTAGGTTTGCACCACAGGACCCCACAAGTTGCCAAAGGTGTGTATGTGTGTGTGTGATGTTATGATATTGTCATTCATGTTTCAAACCCAGCCACGCGAATCAGTTTTCTGCTTACGCGGTTTGTGCTCATTCACTCAAGAACATTTCATCTCGTATATATATACAGTATATATACAGTATATATATATATATATATAAATATAAATTTATACAGTGTGGTATATCCCACATCAAGTCTTTGACTGTGATGAGTATATATAAATATATATATATATATATATTATTTACATATAAAATTTGCAAATAAATTGTGTGGACATGCAGAAATTAAAAAATGAAATTATATATGCTTACATTTTTAAATATCATTAAAATACATGAACTTTTCATACCGGTTTTAAACTTGGTTCAGTGTCTTGACGGCTTCTTTGGACACAAAACTATTAGTCATCAACATCAACTAACTCCCCAAACTGTGCATCGTACTTTTGAAGAAAGGTTGTTGAATCAAACCCAAATAACTGTTTTACTGCCTTCTTCAAATCATGGAGAGATGTTGTCGAAATAATTTTTTTACTGTCTTGATACTGAAGCAGAACCTAGTGAAATAGATGACAAAGTAAGCTTACAGTTTTGCCTTTGGGGGTTTTAATATAGCGTTTAGACTAATATTGTCTGTATTTAAAAACACACGCACACTCTTGACTACCCAAGTGAATCTGAAGAAAATATGAGGAAATAGCCTGCGTAACGGCTCTCGGGGGGGGGGGGGTAGAAGAGAGAAAACGTGCGCGGGAAGGAGAGCCTGCAGTAGGTCGACTGTTTTGTCGTATCCGCCCACGGTAATCTCATTTTCAATAGCTGTCAAAATTAACCAATAGCAGTGTTTGTTTACATTTGCAAATTCACGGCTAAAGAAAATATTATGAAAATATAAATCCACGAAAAAAATCTGAAACATCAAAACGAATGTTGTCGCTTGTGCAAGAAGTCTTTATAGATATGGCTCCATCATCTTCTCAAGTAGCTTGGAGTCCGTGCGCAAGAAAACTAAGAAATCTTGTGGAGACGTACAAACCGTTATCGATAGCGATATATCAAACCCGATGTACACCCTGAAATCTCATGCATTGTGCAGTAAACTAAAGAGAAAGGTAGCTGAAGCCATAGCTCCATAGAGAGCAAATCCTATTCGGAAATTTACATGGCAATGCTCTCCTGGCGCAAAAACATCAAGGAAGAAAGTTCTATTTGTCGATGAACATTGTAAACACACGCTGCCAAGTTTTCACTGAAACTATAAGGTTTTCAACTCCTCGATAAACCTCGCATCCGTAACATACTCTACAGACCATATAGAATAGGATATATTCATATATACCACCGAAAATATCGTCCATACTCAGTTGTCAATATAGTCGCCAATAGAGCACGCTGTTATTCCCATTGACTTGAGCTCTGATATCTCGTCGGCAATGATAGTTTTTAAACGATGACCAGAACATATGCAGTGTGAAGAATGCCAGCAACTGAAATATCACTGAACTCTTCCCAAATCCAGAGGGCATCACAGCGATTTTAATAATCTCTCTTCGTAAACAAATGTGTTCTGCGCCAATAATTAGGTTATCTGTCATTTCCAACCAATCACATTTCTCGTCCACTGAGAGGACGAGTAAATACGACAAAACAGTGAACTTCGTGCAGGCTCTCCTTCCCCTCCCCAGTCCCCTCGCGCGCGTTTTCGCTCTACTCCCCCTCCCCCCCCTTCGAGAGCCGCTACGCAGGCTAATGAGGAAAAGAAACAAAAGGATTTATCTTGCAAAACAAATACATACAAACTATTATGTGCATCGCATAAAACAATTACAGAAGCAGATGGCATGGATATAATGAAGATTCTTACCTTCTTTTGTTCGGCGTTAATAGATTCTGCTTCAGCCATTTTGTGGCGCCTTCACGCTAGGATGTCAACAATCCCCACCCTAGGGGGTTCGCTGTGTCAAAGGAAACCAAATACCCCCTCTACAGGCAATACTCTGTTGTCAATAGCCCGCACTCCCCCTGTTGGGGGAAGACATTTATAGGTGCATTATCAACAAGAGAATGGCCACTGCTTTTCTTTTCCTCTCACTGTTGCTCGCTGCCATCTTGGATAATTTCTAATTATTTTGCAACATGTTTGCAAATCGCAACATTTTTTGTCACGCGAGTTGTGAGAAAAACGTGACATTGACATGGTTGTGTGCAACACATGCAAATTTTGTTGCGACGCAAGTTGCACAAGAAAAATCGAGGTGTAACAGGCCCTTTAATGATTACACTCGTAGTACTATGGTTGCTGAACGTTTAAATGGACTTGCCCTGATGTCCAAAAGGTAATTGATGTATTTGCCAGGACAAAAGGAGGATTGACTTAGTTTTCTAAGTCAGTCTCTATCTCAGGGAATTTGGGATTTTTAAAACTTTATCTGTGTGATACTGTATTATAATAATAATAATAATTGCTTTATTTATACTGCAACATTCTGTCAGCTGACATCTAAGTGACCGCTGGTATAAATATAAGTGCAGTTAATATTACAATATTAGGACTAAAACTAATTACAATTGAAATATTACAATATTTACAGTGCCATTAATATTACAATATTAGGACTAAAACTAATTACAATAATTAAAAATTACAATATTTAAAAATATGAGGTTTACATAGGTATAGCACCTATATGGTACTACACCGATGACTTGAAACATCTAAATTTAAAAGATATTTAAAAATAGTACACTTAAGAGTTTGGCGAACTGATCTCCCTAATTCCTTTTGGAAGACTATTCCAATCTCTAGCTGCAGAGTACTGGAAAGTTAAGTATAAAATTAACTGCTCTGGACAATTAAGATTATTTACAATTTAAAAATTTAATTAAACGCAGAAAACGCCTGCGATTTTGTAATGTTAATAAGCCTAATTTGTTACGCATGTCCTGCGATCATGATCTCCTGTCTACTCTGAGTATAGTTCTCATAGCTTGGTTCTGAAGCCTTTCAATCTTATCTGAGATCTGTTTTGTACAGTCCATCCAAACTATACACCCATAATCAAGGATTGGCATCATAGTAAGTTTGTATATACTTAACAAAACGTGTCTGGGTAGAAAGTTCTTACATATGTGTGAAAAGTGATCATTCCATGTCAATAGACTGTCTATGTGCACACCAAGATATTTGTATGTGTTAACTTCCTTCAGTTTGTTCCTATTGAGGTTAATAACAACGTCAGTGGCGTTTTTCATGGCAGGACGAGATCCGATCTTCATCAATTCCGACTTTCCTGTATGCGCGATCATTTCATTTTCTACAAGCAACTTCTTGATACACACTAGATCTTCATTAACATTTTCAACTGCGCGATTGATGTTGGTGTCCGATGAATGTATTTCCATATCATCTGCGAATAGCATACAGTTGGAATGTTTGACTACCGATAGAACACTGTTGTAATTATGGAAAATAGTGTTGGCCCAAGGACTGATCCTTGTGGCACACCGTATTCAATGCTTACCACATCTGAGGTAGATCCATTACAGCAAACATACTGTTTTCGATCCGCGAGGTAGCTCTCGAACCAATCGAAAGCTGTCCCTGATATACCTGCATTCCTCATTTTTAAAAGTAAAATGTCATGGTTGATGATATCGAATGCTTTGCGTAGGTCTAAAAAGGTGGCGATAGTTAGTTCTTTACTGTCTATAGCCCACTTCCACTCGTCTGCTAATATCATTAATAATTGATGACGAAAATTCAAAATAAATGAATTTTTTATCGATACAAACCACTCATTACCAGAAATATTGGACAAAATGGCGCGCGCTAGTGGGTTAATTAATTCAGGGATTTAAAGATGGCGGCCAAATTATACAGTGATTTACATAGGGCGAACACGTAAATGGTAAATTTCATATCCTCAAAACGTTCGCTTACTATTTGCCGCACTCGTAATGCAAAATACATCAGCTCTGGGATAACTTCATTTGATATTTATCGAATATGGTTAATTCATCTGTCTGCCAATTCTGATTTTGCAGAGCTTATATTCTGCTTATTTGAAACCTTAGATAGTCTTCAATTATTCGAACACCCTACCTTTTAAACGTCCATTTCAAGTCGATGTATAGATGTTTTTTTCTGTGCCGCACTCGGAAACGAATCGTACGTTAACTATCTTTAAAATGCCATATATATTTTGTTCTACGGGCCATCCTAGGTTCTGCCAATTTTTGTTGAAAATGACAAACATTTTAAAATAGTAAATCACCGATCTTTATCCTGAAAATGGCGCTTTCTGACACCAAAATTCATCTTGTACAACTCGTCCTTCTTCAGCAGATTTGGCGGGCGGCCATATTTACTTTTATTTACTTTTATGCTGTTAACCGCATCTTACTTAAAGTGTAACGTAGGCTCAGAGCGCCAAAAGGCGCAATAATTCGAAATTCAAAATGTCTAGCATCGAGAGTGTTTACGACAAGGAGAAATTAGCATATAAAGTGAATGTCATTAACCCTCCACTGGCATATATTAGAAAGGAAAATGTGGATAGATTTGCCATAGCTGTAGCAATTGAGATCCCTTGTCCTCCTTTGTATTTGTGGCATGGAATGGTTGGTAGGAGAGACGAGAAAGGAGATTCACTCGACTATATCGACTTATTAAACAATTGGATACCTCGCAAATGGTTCCAAATAAGCAGGGCGACAGGATTTCGTATACAGGGCAGGTTACGAAGAGAGGCTAGTTCTTTTGTGAATAAATATAAAACAGTTACTGGCAGCAGAAAGAAGAATCAGCTGAACAGTAAAACATTCACAATAAGTGTATTGGTAAACGAGCTGATAAATATTAGTAGTGTCAACGAAATTGAAATCGACTTACACGAAGCCAAAAATAGTGTACAAGAGTGGCGACAAAAATACATTGACTTGGAAAAGGAGAAGGTTATCCTATTGGAGGAAATGCACCTTGTAGTGGACGAGAAGAATGAAGAAATAGGACATTTAAATGAAGATGTAACTTGTTACATACAAAAGATCGAAGATATGGAACAAGAAGCATCAGTCATTCCCAATTCTCATAGACCATTGGGCCAGCTTGGTGAGAGACAAAGGTCAAGACGACTTTAAAAACTTACAGGAAAAGCTGGTGCCGCATTGTGGTTTCTCGAATCACATGGATTGAAGTTGTCTTCCTTAAAAGCTAAAGAAGCAGGTACAGGTAAAAAAATATCTTTTCGTTATGAGGAAAATGCTTCTCAAGATGACAAAGAAAGTGTTGAACAAATTTTGTTTCTTCTTGACAAATTCTGTGTGAGTGATGAAATGTATCATGAACTTGCAATCACATACAATGATTTGCCAAGATCATACCTTATCAAACAGAAAAGGTCTGACCTAAATAAACTATGCCACATTGAAAGGATACCTGGCAAATACCCAGGGGCACAAGTATCTTTTGTTGAAATTTTGAAAGAGCATGTTAAGGAGTTTCTGGAATCTCATCCTGATCATAATATTTGTGAACCGATCAACGTCAAAATTAGTGCTGATGGTGCAAAAATGTCAAGGAATACTAACTTTATATTATTATCATTTGCCCTGTTACAAACTGGATCTGTGATGTCATCAAAAGCTAATAGAACCATTGCAATTGTAAATGGTCCTGAAAAATATGACACATTAAACACTTCCCTGCAAATAGTGATATCTCAAATTAATAATGTAATAAAAGATGGACAAATCAATGTTGCTGGGAAAGATATTAACATTGAAATGTTCTTGGGTGGTGACCTTAAATTTTTACTTATGGCTATGGGGATGAAAGGAGCCACCTCAGATTATGCTTGTTTGTGGTGCAAAGTACACAAACTACAATGGTGGGACACAAACAAGGATATATCTTTTTATAACATGGGGGACATGAAGAGAACTCTTGCAGATGTTAAAACCTGCCAAAGTAAAAAACAGTTTTCTTGTTTCAATCCTCCACTGTTCAACATTGAATTGGACCATATCATCTTAGATGAACTTCACCTGATGCTTCGGATAACAGATAGGTTAACCGAGAACCTAATAACAGAGGTGATGGAGCGCGATGGTGATGCTGACTTTTTGAAAACACCCTAACAACCACATGGTGTTTTCCTAGATACATTGGTGAAAACTATCAATGACATAGGGATACCCTTCTTAATTTGGGAGAAATCTAATGCAGATGGCAAAGGAAGTGGTGTATATGACTGGACCAGCTTGATGGGTTCAGACAAAAAAAAACTACTGCGTCTACTCCCAGTTCAGCTGGAAGCTAAGGATATTTTGTATCCAGAGACAAAGGCAATGATTGTCAAACTATGGAAGGATTTTGGGTCCCTCTATGAGTTACTAAGCTCATCAATCAATGACACTGAAAACCTATTCCTAGATGTTTCCTTGCAAAACTGAAGAGTTTGTGGAGTTGTTTTGCTCCATTGGCACAGCTAGAATTGGCTACAGCAATGCACGTGTGACTCCATATATGCATGCTTTAGTATATCATGTACCGATATTTTTGAGGGACTACAATTCTTTAAAACAATTTACTGGTCAAGGTGTTGAAAAAAATAACGATGATGCCAAAAGAACATTTTATCAAAAGTCCAATAAATGGGATGCTGCCAGAGATGTTTTATTGCATGAATCAAGACAAAATGCACTCAAACACCTCGAAAGAAGAAAACGAAGCTATGAAAAACAAAAGGATGAGTATTGGGAGACTGGGATTGTGGAGTCGCGAAAAAAAAGAATAAGTTCAAAGAGAAACTATCAAGTCGGAGAAACACAAGTTGAACAAACAGTTTTATTACCTGACCAAGAACTAACTATAAATTATGATATCATGACTGTTAAAGAACTGAAGGCGCAAATCTTATCCAAGCATTTACAGGTGAAGGGACTTGGAAAGATGAAAAAAGTGCAACTCATTGACTTACTAAAATCATGTACATAACTGCAGAGGCAGTACAATTGCAAAGGCCAAGGGGTCGGTTTTGGTCAGACTGGGAGAGAAAAGATCAATGTTATTATTTACAGATATATAATTTACCATTGACCCTTTGTCTCCCAGAGCATAGTTAGTAGAGGAGGGTGGTTTGGAAGCTCCATTGTCTTTCAAGATGATGCAATGGCCATGTTATTGTATTGGAGAAAGTGTTTGTTATTGGTTGGAAAAAGGAAATTCTATGGACATGTGACAACACGTGACGATGAAGGACTACACTAATTAAATTTCAACGTTGTTATTGGATGACTGCTTCATTATACAGAAAATACAATACGTTCAATGACCGTGAACAACATTACAACAACATAGAACAATGGCTTTTGAGGACCTTCCAAACCATCCCTTCTAATAACTATGCCCAGAGGATCTCCCTTGTGGAGTAATGTCATCTGGTGTTAGACAGAGTAAAATAACAAAGGGCCAGTTTTGGAGAGAAAAGGTTGATGTTATTATTTACCGGTTTATAATTTACCATTAACCCTTTGTCTCCAAGAGGCTCTCCCTTGTGGAGTAAGATCATCTGGTGTTAGACAGAGTAAAATAACAAATGGTCAAACTGGGAGAGAAAATATCAATGTTATTATTTACAGATATATAATTTACCATTGACCCTTTGTCTCCCAGTGGTCTCCTTTGAGGAGTAAGATCATCTGGTGTTAGACAGAGTAAAATAACAAAGGGCCAGTTTTGGCCAGACTGGGAGAGAAAAGGTTAATGTTATTATTTACCGATATATAATTCACCATTGACCCTTTGTCTCCCAGTGGATCTCCTTTGAGGAGTAAAATCATCTGGTGTTAGACGGAGTAAAATAGCAAAGCAGACTGTTTAGCAAGCCTGGGAGTTAAATGATTGTTCTTACTCTGATGAAACATCAGTATCTCGTTAAAAATCTCGGCAGTTCACCACCTTTTCACTTTGCTATACATCGTAAACACTGCCTACGCAGCACTCTAACTTTTTACTATGGGAGTTAAATGGTTGTGCATCTCTATTCTCTACAATAAATCCTTAGTACAAGCAGATCTATTTACAATTATGACAGCCTTTTCTTTAGGAATCATTGGTCCTTTCTCAACCACCCCATTGTTTGCAATAAAGTGCTTTGGAACAAATCCTAACTTTACCTTAAACTTAATGGGGAAATTAATTTTCACCCCCTGACCTAATCCATCCAGATAATAGTACCAATACTGAGGCAGTCCAAATCTGATAAAGTCATCTTTGTCATACAGCATGAACTTCCCATCTGGTGACATTCTCCCCTTACCATTAAAAACAAACCGAAGTATATCATGGTCTATTTCAACTGTAGCTGTGAACAAAACTCGGTGTAATTTACACTTTAATAAGCCAAGAACAGCTTCCATCAAAGTCACAGCAACTCTCTCCAGGCGAACAGAAGCAATGGTTGTGTCATAATAACTCCTATACATATCAGAAAAAATACACAGTATTTTTACGTCTCTAAAGAGTAGATTGACTATACAAATATCAAATCACTTCCAAGTTCCAACATATTAAGTCAATATTACAGTATATTTGTAGGTATACATCAATACAAATACTCACAAGGAAAGTATCAGAATATTTACCTTATTGCATCGTCATTTAAATTATCTTCAGGTTCCCAACTACAATACCACATGGCCCAATCCTTCCACCTTATTAAATATTCGGTTCCCTAATTAGTAAAACAAAATACAATGAATTTACACTGCCACACGGTAGATGTATAAAATAAAATGACAATCTCAAACCAAATTTCACTGCGTACCTGTTTCGTTTTTCTTTGGCTTATTACTCTTTCAACAGTGTAAATATCAGATCTTGGATTCAGTCTCCTCCTTTTTTTCACTGGTTCCAATAAATCGACGGAACACAACTCGTTCAATTCTTTGTAGTTCACACGGGTTTTTCTTCGTTCGGATAAATCCGCCATTTTTAAATTTGCAATTCATATTACATCACAATTATGTGGGAATACCGCATACCGCGTACAGCGGTACCGCGGCAGCAAAAAGTCTGAAATTTCTGGTAATGGGCTCTTTCCAACTAGATAAAAATGCTCTCTAGCAGAAAGCAACCAACAACTACTCATCTTGGACGATGAAGTAATGACGATTTCTCGCAATACTTCCTCGCCAATGACTGATTTGAAAAGCAGGCAAATTGTCTTTGGCAATTATGGCAAACCAGCCAAATGAGCTCAGAGCAACTTCGTAGCTTCGGCAAGCAAGGCAAATCAGACTTCGTAGTTTCGTTAAGTAAGGTAAAATGGCGAGACACTATAGTTTTGTTTGAAACCCAATACTCCTGCGCAAGATAAACTTTACATTTATTTCACGTTGTGCCTGTCAGGAAACAAAGAAAAAGGTCGTGAATCACCAAATAATTGAATGAGAGGAATATTTATAAGCTTTACTCTTAGAGTGTAAAAGGGCGCTGACTCTGTTGTCGACTTGTCGTTGACAAAGATTAGGATTTATATATTTTACAACGTCGTCTGTAGCTGTTCATTGACAGCTTGACTCCTAAGTATATTAGTATATTTAACTTGTATTGCTTTTCGGCTTTTTTATGTAGGTCTGAACCATCTGGAAATTGCCTACACAGCTCATTTCATTGGTATTGGTAGGTGATAATTTCTTAATTGAAGAGCTTAGAGTGATGACATCCATAGAGCTTTGCCACACTGATTAGAACGTGCCTGTTTATATAATTATTAACTATGATGTAGCTTTAGCCTTGTGTACATGTTTGAATGTATTGTATTGTTTATAACTACAAGATATGATTACTGCCTCTGATGATTACAAATATTATAAATGGGTTATTACAATTATTTAAAGGCTAGATTTCATGTTACTAGTGTGTTTACTATGGGTTGATTATTGTGCCTTTGTGCCCACTAAAATTATATATTTACTGAATAAACCAGAAATCTTAGTTGGAAGAAAAAATTAAAAATATTTGCAAATTTCTATGTTGACAATTTACTAAAAATTCTTTAGCTTTTTAGTAGCCACAATTCCCAACTTTAGAGTTGGGAATTGTGGCTGAAATATTGAGAAAGCTATATGGGTCAGCTATAAATGTTGATGCATTTCAAAACATTAAGGTTGCTCTTAGAATCGTGGCAGCTCTTGCCATGTTACGTTCTTGTGAAATTATGTAGATTTCAGCTTTGCTTACAATGGTGTACTCCTGTTCTCCTGTTTAATTCTAATTGTACTAAACAGGAGTACACTGCAGTCTGCACATATTCATAGCTTTTTATGCTTTTTTAATTCTGCGATTTCTTCATGAATTATACTTCAAATATATACCTGCAAATATTTACTGTAGCTTTGTGCATAATAATTTTCTTTTAGAAGAGTTTTACTTCAATCCAATCTAATGTGATATCCCAAAACTAAGTGATTAATATTCAAACAATCAATCACCGAGTCATCGAGTGAAACATACTGTACGTCTGCGCATTCACTGGCTAGGCTTGAGTTTCCCATTGACAAGAGTTTAATTGTCTGGAATTAACAAGTGTAAAATACAAACATGCTACCCCAAGCATCACACTAGGGTTAATATTGGTTAATATTCTTTAATATTATTTCCCTTTTAATGTCAGTGTATGCAGTTCCTTTTCCTAAAGTTTTATGTAATAGGAGGTACAAGCAGCAGTTTCCTCCTTTTTAAAAATATATAATGATATAGAAAAACTCTGCTAATGTTTCACAAGCTTAGAAAGAAGCTGTCTCATCCCCAGTCATCTCTATTTTTATAAAGAAAAGAGCTGAAATTTTAGAGAAAGAACTCTAAAGAGCAATGGCGGGCCAGTGGCGCGTTCTCTTCTCCTGTCCATAAAAGGCTTGGTACGGGCTAGTTCCCCCTAATGGCGACTTGGTTACAGGTTACAGTTTTTAACCCCCAATGCCCCCTCTACTATAATATAAGATCTCTATGTCCTGCCACCCCTCTCGCCGGCCTTGCTTTTGGATGCCACATATATTTGAGGGTGTTGCTTACTTGACTCGGTGTTCTTTAAGGTGTAAGACCTTTAGACAATAGGTAAATAAATGTCCATGACAAAACTAACAAGACCAAAACAATGTTCATGCAGGGCCCAGTTGTTCGAAACCTTCATTACCTTAACCCTGGATTAGTGGAAAATTGATAAGCAAAATTCTTGGCACCTGCTTACTTGAGTAAATATGCTAATATGCAGTGCTTGAGTAAATATGGTACTTTATAGTCATATTGTTTACCAGAATATAAATGTGGATAGCTATTAACACGTGCTATTTGAGAACCATGCAACAACATCTATTGTCTAAAATTAGGAGCCCAAGATATGTTATAAATGTATGCATGTTTGAGCCTGAAAGTTCACAATTTATAGTAAAAAGTGCAATAGTCAGGGTTCTTAAAAAATATTACTTAATGGGGAACCTTTAGCTTTGGTTCACTAATATTATTTATCATAAAGTCTATTATAGTCATATTATCATATTCTGTAGGCTCTACTGGTTCATGTTTGTTTCTCATATAAAACATCAAAAGTAAATGTAAACCTATTCGGAAATTCTGTCTTGGTTGAACTGTTAGGCTAGAAAGCACAACAGACTAGCTTTTGAACATTTACATGAGCCTACATTGTCATTTTGAATTATAGTATGTAAATATCATTGACTATGCAAATCAAAACATTTGCTAAAATTTTACACACAAATATATGAATCAATATGTAATTCAGAACTATATAATTGTATTGATTACTCTACTTATTACAATAAATTTGCCTACCTTTTATCGATGATACCACGTTTAATAGAATAGATTTTTTCCTTGATCACTAGTACAGTATTCCTCACAGGAGAAGCCAAAACGCATGTGTATTGCCCACTCGCATGACTCGACCCAGTCTTTTTACTTGGACACAACTAAAATATAGGGTAACATTTGAAAATTAAAGAAAAATATTTATTCGAAATAAAAACCAATATTTTAAGTTGTAGTTATATATTATAATATACTTTGATGGTTTTTAGTCATAAAAATTTAATTTAACTTTCTGTGTGCATAAAAAAGTCAGAAGAAATGTCTAATAATCTTCAAAATTTCTACAATTTCGCAGTGATCCAGGTATTTTTTTGTTGCTTTACAATGTTAGATACTTGATAAACATGATTTAAGCCTTTTGGTTTCGACATTGAAAACATTTTTTTCAATGTTACATAAAGGAACAGTTTAGGTTACAAAAAGGAGCTGCTCCTTTTTGTAACCCGCCAATCGTAAAAATAAAAATCGTAAAAATAAAAAAAGCGCTCAAACTTACCATGATGCACCTTCCTTGAGTGGAAATACACCTTGTGTCCAAAAATGAACTGATTTGGAGCTAAACTGTGTAGACAAAGTATATTCGATTTTTTTTCTGAGTCTGTTTGAGCACAAGATGGCTTAGTATAGGTACTACAGAATTACTAAACATATTTTGTCCTCCTAACTTTTTAACAAGAGTCGGTGGCAAGAAGTGGTTCTTACTATAATAATCAGGCTTTTATCAACCTCCTGATCCCTATGGTCGCTGGGCAAAAAGATAAAATACTGACGATTTCCACGTCGATATTCCTTTTCGTAAATACAAAGAAAACCAGTTATAGCTGCGACGTGCTTTTTAAGTATGATAAACACTTGGTAAAAATTTGAGAAAGATCTGTTAAGTGTTGAGTAAACCACGGCAATTTGAAAACAAGGTGATTTATTGATTGGGTATGTTGACATTCACTATGTCAGCAGAAATTGATAGGATTGAACAAGTACTGTGTCAGGTAGATCAATGTCAACAAGCAGGCTAGGAATGTCATTCTGAACATTGGTTATATATGCGCGCATGGTGATATAATTTAGATACTATAGTACACAATGCCATGTCTTGTTGCAGATACATAGCTTTTGTATTAATAACCATCGAAATATGGTATCTACACTGGCCATTTATTATTATTATTATTAATAATAATAATACAATATTTATGGTAGCCCCTTCAATGCTAACACTGGTACCAATGGGTGTGTTTCTAACAAATTACAGTTATTACAAGTATAAACACATATTTATATATGTACAGTACAATGTTACCAAAAATTTTAACTCAAAAGTTGTATAAATCCAGCAAATTAATCGATCAGTTGCAAGTCCCCACTTAGAAAAAATCAGTTTTCCTGCCCTGCGTTGAGTCCTACCAAGAGTCTCAATATTATATTCCACATCCCTGCCAGCTTCACATTGCAGCAGTCTAATGTGAGTCGAATTATCAACTTACTTTATATATTCATCCACACCAACAATCGGGGTAGAATAATAATAGTACATTTATATAGCGCTTGAACAAGTAAATGGTTATATACTAACTAGTACTTAAAAACTAAAATATAAGAAGAAAACTTAAATATAAAATAAATACAGCAGTAAGAAAATGTTAAAAATATTACGTTCCAAAAGCTTTCGTAAATAAAAAAGTTTTAAGATGGTTCTTGTACACTACTAAACTTGACGATTGTCTAATATTTAATGGTAATTCGTTCCATAAAAATTGACTAGCTTTGGCAAAAGATCGATCACCAAACGTTTTGCAGGAAGTCTTAGGTACAACCAGCAGATTTTGGTTGTCAGATCTAAGATGGTATCGGCCATTAGGTTTGGTCTTGAGAAAGTCGAAAGATAGCTTGGAGCTTTGCCATGTAGTCCCTTATAAACTAGTACCAGGATCTTGAAAATGACTTGATATTTTACCAGAAGCCAGTGGAGGTTCATTAGCACAGGTGTAATGTGACTATATTTCGGTACTTGACAGACCACTCTAGCAGCTGTGTTAAGAACTCTTTGCAAACGATCATATTGATACTTTGGTAAACCATACATAAGAGAGTTACAAAAGTCGATATGGGAAGTCACGAATGCATGTATTAATTAATATCTTTGTTGAGTCATCTGAAAGGAACTTCGTAATTTGTCTGATATTGTAAAGGCTGTGGAAAGCCTTGCTGCAGACTAATACGTCTTAGTAAACCCAATTTAAATAGACCCCTAGACATTTTACTTCCTTCAACAGTTTATACTAACTACTGAGTTGATTATTTCATGTGGAATTATCAATAGTGTGAAACAAGTAATTTTTTTCTTAGTGATTGATGGTAGAAACAGCAGTGGACTTCCCCACTATTCTGTTACCGCACCCAAAAATTAAAAAGTTTCTATATAGTTATTTAGTTTGATGTTCTATGAAACAATTAAATTCAGACAACAAAAGATATATTGACAAATTGTCCACTGAGAATCTATTCAGTTTGGCAAATGAATGGGCTATTACCTAATAGCATAGCATCTGGCTGCTATTAATAGCTCAAAATGCAGATAAACAAACCAAATTTAACTCAAAATTATTGCAAATCAGCAATTTTCTTTTGCTATGGCTGCAAGAAATAGGGTAAAAACGGACAAACATGGATACTAACGTCATCTCGATGTACTGCTATTCAAGTAAAAGAACGAAAATAAGTACTGTACGTTTTTGGATCTAATCGTATACATCTGTGTATTCATGAATATATTACAATATCAGGAAACTTATACAAGTATTTTAATTGTATAGGAGCATTTGTGTGTCGGTAATAGCGGAGAATGTATGGTATACGAAATATATACGAAAATGTATGGCATATAAATGTATTCGTAATTAGATAAGACAAAGTTACATGTAACAGCTAAATATAGGGAAGTTTAATCTTAAGTGCCTTAGTGAAGTGAGAGTGATTTTCAATGTGAGTGCGATCGTGATTAAAAGGGAAAAAACATATCTAAAGGGAAAAACCATATCTATTTTGTGACGTGTTGTAAATACACTATTACGAGGCCATTCACAACAAGGAATAGGTAAAGTGGATACAAGCTCTGGACCACATGCGGATCAATCATATTGCATAATTTTGTTGAAAGTAGCCACATGGCTATATAACAACAAGAATGAAATACCTCAACACAGGGTAGAACAGCGAGCATCTCGCTTAATATTTGATACTGCGCTTTTTCCATACTAAAAACGACATCACAAATACTGAGGCACACTTTTCCAAAACAATATGGTACAATTTTCAGCAAATTATGTTAGAAATAATAATTTTCGAAACTCACACTTGCTTATTTTAAGATTTTGTGACTTGTTCATTTTTACCTGAAACAACTAAGTGCATTAGATTTTGAGCAGCCACAAAACCATTACCTAGGTAAATCTAGGGTATCGTTTTTTATTCCAACTTATCGTTTTTATGCCACAACACAAGGTATCGCATATTACCCAGTTCACATTATCATTCAGAGGAACCTGGCATGCTAACGTCCTGCAAAGCTCTTCATCTTCTGTGTCATGTTTTATCATCTTGGTTTTGGTACAAATTGGCACCCCCAGCTTCTTCCTGACAGTTTTGATCTATTGGTGTTAGCCGGTTGAAGGAACAGATCGTGTAATTTCCTTTAACTACTTCTATGTCATCATTGCATTCTAGAAAAGATACAAAATTGTAGAAAGGAAAATTAGAGAGGAAAGTTGCATGAATTTTTTTAGAAAGAATTAGGTTAAGAGAGCCTGCATCTCAAAATCTCCATACCAAACAGTTGTCGTAAATATCTTTCTGCTGAGACCGAGATATGGCGATACTGCATTGTCTTCGGTTTCAAAACCAGGTACAATAATTCCCTCACCAATACAGTCTTTCATTCTGTTCTTCAACGATACTTTAGACCAGAATGATAAGCTAGTTAAATATGCAAACAATAAATTATACATATTGCTATAGCTATGGAATACCCATCTGCTTGTTAGTTGGATTATTCAATATTACAATATATTTGGATTTAAATTCGCAAAAATTATATCGTTTCACGATAATTCGTAATTGTTATTAATCAACAAGGAAAAATGACAAATACATGGCATTCCATCATTTTAAACAATTTTGGCCCCTAATTCCAAGCTCGAAAGTTGAAATACTAATGTTGGGTATTTTTTACCTGCTCTGATAAGTTGTACACGGGAAACGGGTTGTACAGTTAAATGGTTTATAAATATCTAAGAAATCAATGTTATTCATATCAAGATGTACTTACTTTTTATCGTTGGCCTTTGTCCAACTGAATAAGGTTTCTTTGTTCTTCTAGCGTGACTGGAAGTAGAGATGGAGGTAGAGGCAGGAGCAGATGTAGAAGTAGAGGAATCAGTGGATGCTGGTGTAGAAGTAGAGGTAGAAGCAGATGTAGAAGCACAAGAATCAGTAGAGGTTGATGCAGAAGCAGAGGTACAAGCAGACTGCAGGAGTTGATGTATAACTAGAGGCAGAAGAGTCAGTAGAGTTTGAGGTAAAAGCAGAGGTAGAAACACAGAGATAAGTAGGTATAGAGGAATGGTTAGGGTAGACATGGATGTAGTAGAAGCAGAAGTTATGTCAGAGGTATGGGCAGAGGTATGGGTACAGGTAGAGTAAGAGCTGAAGTAGAGATAGCAACAGAGGTAGGATTCGAAGTAAAAGTAGACACAGATATAGTATTACTATTAGGAATAGATGTGAAGTATAAAGATAGAAACAGATGTAGAGGCAGTGGTAGGATTGGGGGTAAATGTAGAGCCATAGGTAGGATTAGGGGTAAAGGTAGTGACAGCAGTAAGATTTGAGATAAGGTGCACATGTAAATAAATGCATAAGGGACCGGTCATTATTTATACCCAGGGTTGGGGCCGAAGAGAAATTATTTTAACTGCCAAAAATTCACCTACCCAACCCAACTTGAACCAGAAATTTGGATTACCCCACCATTTTTAACCTTAAAAAATGTTTACCCAACCCTGGCAGAAATGGTGCATTTTGTTACTTTTTACACATATTTGTACCTTTCTTGACATGACTACCAGTTTGCACTTTACGACTCTTCATTTCAATGCTGATAATGCCCAATTTCCAGCATACCGTCCAAAACGAGTTTGGACAATAAAAGGAACTGGATCATTTATAGTTTGCTGCTGTTCATGGTCTGATTCAACATCCGGTTCACTTTCTGTGCCAAACTCCTCTAAAATAATGTCCTGTTCGCTTTCCAAGTCACTTTCCAATTCATTGCTTCCTTCATCTACTTGCCCCTGCTTTAAAACTTCTTCTACAGTTCCAGTATTACTCTTGCGTAGAATGTCTGCAGTAATTGCACTCAGTTTATCTTTTTTCTTTCCTTTCTTACTCAACTTGTTTTCATCCATGTACTTATCCAATTCACATACCTTCAGTGTATTAAGTTTTCCTTCCAATACCAAGTTCAACCAGTCATACTCATTGTATTCTTTTTCTTTCCTTTGTCTCTGCTCTTCTTCTCTGGTATTTGCACGAATGTTCTTTGTCAACTGGAGGTTAGTAAGGTGTTCAATGGATGCAACAACATACTCTCTTTTCACATAAAATGTTTCTGACAATTTTGTGATTTCCTCTTGATTTTCCAAGGATATTTCACCATTGTGAAACTGTTTTTTAATGTTTGCCCTTGGTTGCCAATCATCTACAGGTCTTGTGCTGCCACTTTCAGTACATACTGGTGTAACCATCACAGGCATGTAATGGAATGGCTTGTCTGGGTCTGGCATAGGCTGGGGTACTCTTAGCTGCAGAATCAGTCCAGGCGAAACAAAAGTCACATTCTTTCTGATTTTCATCCTCTTCCTGATTCTCATTCTCTTCACATCCATATTTAATGAATTCCATGAACAGTTCTCCTACAATGTAATGGGAATCAAAGAACTTCAATATCTTCTCCATGTATGCTGACCCAGGAATAGCCTTTCTTGTTGAAGAGCTTGATGATGAGTTAAACTCAGTGACATATCTTGTATTGAAATAGGTTTCATTATTGTGCTCGGATAGGTAACACTTAATTCTCTCACCATGAACTGGTGCCCCATCAATTCGCTCAAATAATAGTTCTGCCACATGCCAGGCATTCTTCTCCATCCTTTCTTTCTCCAGTTTTTCATATTCTTTAACTCCTAATGCAGCTATATCATCCTTGGACATTCCCTCAAACTTTCTGTATCTTTCCCAATCTATTGTTGAACCATCCACTACGGAATCACCAATTGCAGAATTGGTTCTTTCTGCTTCATTTTGGCCACTGTCTCCTCGTGATCTGTGAAGTCGGATTCTATAGTCAGAGTTGAACATTCTGCACATTTCAGCATCACGGAATTTAACTTCTAGGTTTGAAATCCCAACTCCAGGACCTGCATCTGTTAAATCACACCATCGAGGTTTAACATCGGGCAACTGAAGATCTTTAATAGTTGTTAGAACGTCTCGACAGCATGTTGTTACAAGCCTAATACACTGGTGGAGTTCATCACCTGATGGTTTTTCATCAAAGTACTTCTCAATTGTTTCCTTCATATTGGTAAGCTTTGTAGTAATTGTATGCAAAAAAACTTGCTTCTCTGCTTGGCTTTCTAATGTGTCACTGATTGTTAATGCTGACTCAAGTTCCTTCTTCAAATTATGAAGGCGCTCACTTTCGTAACAAGTATAAATACATTGGTTGAGTCCAGTTGCATTCAAGAGATCCCCTCCTCAGTCATATCCTGGTAAAGGAAACATGAGTCATGAACAACAGCACATGACTGTCTGAAAACATCACTATACTTCTGCCCATTTCCTTGTACTTCAAAGAGTTCTGGGTTCCGTTGCCTAAGTCTCACAGTCTCACTGGCCCAGGTTGAGCCACTTGATCCAATTATGGCTTTCGGGCGAACAAATACAAAGTGACTATCTTCATCTGTAACCAACTTTTCTTCCCCAACATCAGACATAGATGAAACTTTAGTGAAAATCCTGTGTGTGCCTGGTGTTTGGTAAACAAGTTTTTCTGGCCAATCATACTTGGGAAGGGCCCTTGCTTTGTCGACATCAGTGGTTGTCAAGATTCTTTGATTTCTGGTGTTGGAGAAACCTAAAGCAGTTCCTGGGCGTAAATATGCCTTGTCATCTATACTTCTCATAAAGCAAAGTTTAGAACTTTCTTCAGATTGTTTCCCAAAAAATGCCATCTTTACATTTTTTACATGAGCTCTTTGATAGTGAGTATTTTCATTATCAATGTCCTCAGCCTTTGGCGGTTTCTTAGAGCAAAATAAGCTCTTTCCTCTGTGTCTCTTTGCTTGGACAGACCGTAAGCATCTTGGTTTACTGAGATTGTAGACTGTTGTTGCACTTTTAATAGTTTGTTTACCCTCACGAATTAGTTTGTAGTTAGCAATGTTGAGCAGATCAGCTTTTTTGACTCTCCTGTTTGTGTACATAGCCAAATCATGTCTACGTCCATGATAAGTTGCCTTGTCTTCTATGCTCTTCGCCACAAACTCTTCATCATCACTATCCAATAATGATGGTCTTCCTTGGTTTGTTCTGGCTCGTTTCTTCATTTGCGATTCTTCAAATACTCTAATTGCTTTTCGTTTTTGCATTTGTTTAAGTTGTTGTCTACTTTTGCTATTGCTCAACTCTTCTGAAGACAACAAACAATTAATATTTTCCAATTTTTCTTTCTTTTCCTCTATATCCTGTTCCATATCTGTAATTATTGTGCAATCCCATTTTCCTCTCTTTGTGTTTAACCTGTTGGAATCACTTTCAATGATCTCTGTAAGTTTCCTTTTCTTCTCATTCAAATCTATTGAAACAGACTTTTCTGCCATCCTAGTTGCTTCTTTCCATGATTCTGCAACATCTAGGACCTGTTATTTTAATAAGTACATAGAATATTAAAGTTAATATGTTGACATTTGACAATATGAGTTCTCATTCCAATGCCTTTGTGATTGGGGTCCCCTTCCAGCAAAAAAATGGGGCATTACATTTCTTAAGAGTATGTCAGTATATTAAAGAGGGGGAGTGTCCCATTTGCCTGCATTTCTATTTAATTATCCACCTTCAGGAGTTTTCAGGGATTATTACCTTGCAATGATCAGTTTTGACAATTTGCACATCTATTCCAAGCTCATGTATCTGCTTTCTTGTTCGATTAGCACAGAGGGCAACTCTTGCAACCTTTCTGTCCCATTCGGTGTCGACTGTATCCATTATCCCTTTAACATTCTCACCATCAAGAATCATTCCATCATCAGGAGGTGTTTCTTCATAGTTGCTTCCAGCTGCACAGATCATGCTTAAAAAACTTCATTTCCAAAGCTATCCAGTCTAAGCACAATAAATTTCCTTTTTAGACCCTCGACATAGACTATATAAACAGCAAGACCCCATTCTTGATGCAGCAATGCATAGGTAAATTTATCCCTGTCAGTATTGATAAATGGAGGACACTTGTTTTGAAAGGTAAAAAAGACTTCCATGGCTTCGTCAAATGCAACATGACTACCATCATACTCTTTACCATCCTCTGCCACATAATTACCTTTTAGTAAATCATGAACCGCTAAAAGACCTTCAATCTTTTGTTTCTTACTCTGACTTGGTATCGATGCCCCATTTAGTACTAGTTGTCTTTCTAGAACTTGTCGATTATCCTTAACAAGACATGGCTGCAATGATCTGGACAGATGGGAACTAAAACGTGCTCGTCGAACTAAATCTGCTCTTGCGGCATTTTTAGACCTCAGCTGTAACTCTGATTTCCTTGGTCTTCCAACTCTTGTTGGTCCATTCATATTTTAACATATTCTTTTACTACAGACTGTAAATTATATTCGAAATTTTATAATGGACTGTAGAGCCTCTGTAGAAATTTGTAGAACTGTAGAATCGAATTTACATAGCATGGGGTTGAAATAAACAAATTATTAAAGCGAGCGCTACCCGAGTCTGGCCCGAGTGATTTTTCTTCACAACATTAAAAAACATGGCGGCCAGTGAAAACGAATTTGAAGCCTTTCTCCAATCGATAAATTTGGCTGTGGAATATTTTGAAAGATTTAAGGAGACTGGCTTTGACGACATTGATTTGACTAAGTCATTGGAGCCGGGGGAACTGCAGAATATGTTTGATATGGTGGGACTAGCAGCAAAACCGGGGCATGTTTTAAAGTTTAAGAAGGCAATTGCTCAACTCACTGCACCGACAGCACAAAGAACTGGCAATGTTGATCAAAGTTCTGTGCCTCAGAAGAAAGTTCAAAAAAGTAAGTTTTTAACAATGCATATTATTAAATTATTACACTATGATGACTATCTGTTGAGGGACAATCCTGGAAAGGTATTTTTAAAGATGATGACATGAGCAGATGGCAAATATATTTTGCAGAATGATAGTGAGAAATATCATATGACATGTTGTTTACAGAATGCTGTAATATATTTTGTGTCCGAAGTAATTTTAATATAAATAGTGAGTTCCACTTTGTCATATCAATATTTGTTTCAAAAGTCGAAGAAGGCTCTCCATTTTACATCATACATGAATACTTAAATATACTGATCATATCAACATTCAACATGTCCACATATAAACTAGTATATTTAAAATACAGTAACGACTGTATATTAAGCTTTAATGTTTGTGTTTTCCAATACCTGAAAGATATGAATAAAACATCTCCATGTTTTTTTTCAAGGGAAGGCCCCTACTGTACCTCTTGACTGAAGGCCTTTGCTCATTTATCTTTGAGGTAGTGAGAAATCAGACATTTACAATACTCGATAAGGAAAAGTCAGAATAATCAGAACTCCTTTTCCAAATAATATAATATATTTTCTTTCTTTTATATAGGGATTTCATTTGTTGGTGGGAAATTTGTCTTGGGTGAGAATGCTAAAATTATGGATAAAGAGCCCTGGCAAAAGTTTACTATACCAAATGTAAAATCCAAGAGGCTGATTTATCACAACCAGCTAACCAAGGAGATTTACCTCTCGTCATACACTTCTAAGCAATCGGGTTTCCAGGCATATCTGAATGGTCAACGTCAGTTCAGGTGGAATATGAAATGCAGCATCGAGAAACTTGCTGGTATTGTTTCCAGTTACAAATCTGGTCTAATCCCAAAAGAAAATATCGATTGTGATCGTTACAGAGAGTTCCCTGCAGATGTCAAGATAGAGGATGTGAATAAGAGCCAAAGAGCAATTCTGCATATCAACAATACAATGTGTGAAATTAGAAAGGAAAAAGACAAACTTTTGAATAGAAAAAAAGAACTGTATGGGGAAGATATGGAAGCCAAGAAATGGGCTAGCAATGAAATTGCTTTTGTTCTACCAACAATACTACAGATAGGAGTTGATAAATGAATCTGAGAAAATTGCTAATGATGTGGAACATGTTAGCAATCAATTAATGAAAAGATTTGATTCAAGCACTGTTCGTGAGAGTGAGGAGAAACGTAAACTGAAGAGAGCAAAGGAGCAGAGGTCAAAGGCAAAGAAAAAGAGACAAACTGTCAAAATCAGTCAGGCTTAATGTAGAGGATGATTCATCAAGTGATGATCCAATTGATATTCTTTATACAGATGATGAACTTTAAGTATATTTTGTTCAATTTTATATCTTTTATAATATATTGTTGTTATTTTATAAAATTGTTACAATTTTCTTTTTACCCAACCTTGAAAGAATCAGATTTTTTCTTTACCCAACCTTTTATGTCATGGATTTTTTAGTAACCCAACCATTTTCTCTTCGGCCCCAACCCTGGGTATAAATACTGACCGGTCCCTAAGTAGTCACAGTTTGAGTAGTAGTAGAGATAGCAGTAAAAGGTGATTGAGAATGAGACTTGAGAAGAAGTTAAGTAGCAGTAGAATTAGAAGATGTAAATGGAACCTCCTTTACTCTAATCTTGATATTGTCTTTTGATTCCAGTATTTTCTTCAGCTGACATATTCCATAAGCACTGGGTTTTTTGAAGTAATTCCTGGTAAGCCTTCTACTTCAAACTCATGCATACGTTTGTATGAAAAAGAAGCTGTTTTACCAGTTGCTTGCCCTGTTAAAAAGATTGGTTTTAACATATGTATTATACTTTAAACAACA
Organism: Chrysogorgia sp. JL179-B06; assembly: GCA_035772405.1. Classification (NCBI taxonomy): domain Eukaryota; kingdom Metazoa; phylum Cnidaria; class Anthozoa; order Scleralcyonacea; family Chrysogorgiidae; genus Chrysogorgia; species Chrysogorgia sp. JL179-B06. The sequence goes on along the minus strand of JAYKKM010000281.1, from coordinate 1,486,532 downwards.
TTACTCCTGAAATATGGTAAATATTCAGTATAAATATGTATTTAAAGTTCATAACAAAATGGCCACCACTTTGAAGGCCAGCCAATGTGGTCCTTTAGGTAAATGGCACCCCATTTTTTTCAGTGAGTTACACAAAGCAAAAATATTAAAACGAAAATTCTGCCTAACAAGTAGATCACCTAATGTTCGCAAACTATATTAATATATGCAATAAAGACTTTAAAATTTCTCAGGTACCTATTTCATTAGATCAGTCAAATCTTCACCAAATCATATTGAAGACAGCAAAAAAATTAAATTTTGATGGAAGAACCTGTATCTTACATATTAAAATTAAATAATGGGTAATTTGGCTAAAGTTTTATACCAACATTTTAATATTAATAATAATCAACAAACTTGTAAGACAATGGGCATTTTAAAATTTCTGTTCTAATAGAGGCACACTAGTATTGTAAAATAAGGCTTTTATTTATTATTAACAAGTGTTCAATTCGAAGTTATAGCAATGCAATTCAGTCTAAAACCCCAACTAAACTCAGTAATCAAAAACTGTCAAAACAGCTCATGTAAACTTACAACGCGAGAATACTAAAGTTAACTCAATATGCTTGCGATGTGATGAACAATCTAAATTATGTTCTTTATTATATTCTACACTACTCCCTCTTCTATTCTGGTGCCAGTGTCACTGTGTCAGTTCGTGACACCAAAGTGATAGTCGTTGGCCCATGAGACGCCCTGGTCGTGTTGTCGCTTCCGATCTTGCAGAGTTGTTCACTCCTACTGGCTGACCAACTGCTGGTAACAGGGGCGGTCGCTGAAGTACTAATGAATAGCTGGGTCTCTCGTTTTCACGTTAGTCTACTTGCTGACCAGTTGCTGGTAACTGGGGGTGGCCGAGTCTCATTTTCTTCATTTGGCTCTGGAATACTTGGATTAACGCCTGTATCCATGACCCATTCATCTTCGCTGTGGTTGTATTAATGGCTCAGGATTACTATCGGGGTTGAGCTTTAGGTTGCCGGTTCTTCTTTTCTCTTTTGATTTGTCTACGTAGCCCTTTTTCAGGCAATTGAAATGGACTACCAGCCGTTTCCGCCCTCTTTCCTTCTTTAGTCGGTGGACAACGTCTGTTATCTTCTCAATGATATGGGGCCATCCCACTTCGCAGATAGTTTTCTTGATAGCCCTTTCTTGCTTGCGTGTAATTGTCGCCACACCCGATCACCAACCTGGAAGACGTCATCTATCGACCTTGCATCGTCCTTGTATCGTTGGACAGCAATCGTTGCGTTTTCTCTAGCCAACTTGTACGCTTCTTGAAACCTTAGATTCTGTGCCCTTAGGTATTCAGGAGTGGTTTAGGATGGCTCGTTGGGTGGCTAACTGTCTACTGGTACGTCTGTTAGTCGAGCTTCTCTGCCAAACATCAATCGATGACTGAACTGCGGTTCAATAGGCTAACAGCGTTTGAGGAATCCAGGAATGCCATTCATTCCGATTGTCATACACTATCTTCACAAGCATGTTCTTTAGCATGCTGTTGAATCGTTCTACCAGACCGTCGCTCTGTGGATGATATGGGGTGATGCGTGTTTTCTGAATACCCAACATTTTCATTAGAGATTGGAAGATGTCGCTTTCGAATTCACATCCCTGATCTGAGTGTATTGTTTGCATTTACCGAGATATCCACAACTCCAAATGTTTATTCGCTACTGTTGTTGCCTTGTGATCTCAAATGGGTCATTTTGTTAAATAGTCACACTACCAATATAAATTGGTTCCCGTTCGTAGAAGTGGGGAGTGGTTCGATAATATCGATTCCTACCCGTTCCATATGATGTCGAGAGCTACTTGTTATCAATGGCGCTTTAGCTTTGCTCCTGGGGAGATTGTGTTCTGCACATTTCTTGCACTGTCTGTAGTCCTCGGTATGTTCTCTCCACCCTTTACAGTAGTATCGTTGGCGTACTTTTTCTGCCATTTTGTTGACTCGCAAATGATCAGAAGATGGTAAGTCGTGAAGAGCTTTCAGGACTTCATCTGTCATGGCTTCGGGTATGACCAGCTACGTAATCTAGGATTTTCCGTCATCGCTCTCGAACTTGTGGTACAGAAGTTTATCGAATAGGGCCGGTGTGAGCGATTCTTCTCTTGGTGGCCGATTTCCAAATCGAACAACAACAGACACGTTCCAGCCACCATGCTACTTGGCCTTTGGGATTCTTGAAATTCTGAAGCCATTTCAACGTGCTGTGATGCATGCATATGGGTCACTAAGTTGCAATGTGCATTGATGAAACTGAAAACCGTATAGTAGTATCGTTGTAATTGTTGTGAAACTACTTGATTCCTTTGGAACATTTACCTTACTAGTTTGGTTGGTCTCGTCACTATGCGATTGCTATTTGAAGAACCTATATGAGCAAAACATATCAAATATATTTAATAACATTATACAATTAATTATTAAAACATGTATAAAATAAATGTAATTTAAAATTCACCTAATGTTGTTACTGTGTCAAGTAGCTGCAGTGCCTCAAATGCTGGTAAACCAATTTTCTCAATATAGAATGGGTACTTTACAAGTAATTTCAGGTCTTCCAGTCTTTCAAACTGTTGTAGTACAGAAAAAAGGAACAGAGAAAGCCTATAGTCTTAAATACAATAAATTCGTCAGTTTATAACTATACATATTACCTCGATTTCCGGTCGAGTTTGATAAAAATAGTTTATCTTTTCTGCATAGTTTTTTTTTGGTGTTAGCATTTCATTGAATTCTAAGATACGTAAATATAGCTTGGCGAAGTCCGTTTACGGGCACGTAAATATAGCCACAGCCTATATTAAATATTTCAAGATATTCTGTGTGTGATTTCAGTGGGTTAATACAAATCATTTGCTTACGAAGCTCTTGAAAAGACTGTCAAGGTTGTTCTTGATCAAAATTGGTTGAAGGACAGTCCATTATTGTCAAATCTAAAAGTTAAAAGAGTGGACGTTTTAATCATGACCGACATCAACTCAGGACCGACATCACTCTAAATATACAGTTTGTGTGTTTGAATAGACACTATTGGGAATACAATCATACATATACATATCATATAAAGCATGCTTTGCATAGTGAAATCATCTTTTTACACATGTTCTGATTATGACACAATGTCCAGCATTTCAATATTTAAATGATGAATAAATTTCATGCTCCATTCAATTCTAATTTACAATATTATTAAATTGCTCGCGTGCATCAAATAACAATATAATCATTGCTTACCTTACATTAAATGTCGAGACGCTGATTGAAGGATGCGAATAGCAAATAGGAATGAATATTTTCGATACTATAAATCAACACAAATGAACAACACCAAGCAATGAACCAAGCACTTGCAATATTAATAAATTATATAATAAATGGTGAATTAAGGGACATTGACATTAACGAGTTCTTGCTGAGGACACTGAAAAATAAGGTCACCTTTGGTTGGTCAAGAGCGGAACCACTAGTTCAACTTAGAAGCATTTTTGAATTGCTTCATGATAATAGCATACCATATTCAAGCTGGCGTTCAGTTATAAGAAAGCTCAAGGATATTGGATATCAGCCCGCAGATGTTCTAAAAGTTTGTATTGGTGAGGACCATGTGACCTTAGTAAACGAGGGCTCGTGTTCAAACTGCCAGAGAAGATATTCTGACTGCATTGATTACTACATTCTTGGGCTTAAAGTAGGAAACATATTTGCCAGTGGTGAGTGAGTCAGATAAGTGCCATATGGGTAATTGGGTACATAGAGAAGAATGGCTAAACAAGGAAGAGCTGCAAGTCCCCCACAAAGAATTGTGGCATGGCAATAGATTTAGAGAACTATCGTATTTCTGGGACACAAATCAAGACACCCAGGTTCCAGAGATTTGACTTAAGCCACCAGTAGGTAGACGAAAAATGGAACTTTCCATGCGCCAAATGTAATGCCAACAGTTGATTAACTTCATAATCGTTGCATAAATTTGAAATATAATACATTTTATAAGAAACACGGTGAACAGGTAGACTTGTAGATTAATTTCCAAACACAAATAAAAACATAACATTTATAGTGTCTTTACCAAAACTCTAAAAAGCCTGGATTTCGGTAAAGCAAAATATTGATTTGCGACGAGCAGAGAGTTTTCCTCTACATCCCCGAGAGGGAAAGGGGCTATTGTTCCTTCATGTCTGACCCAATTTACCAACACGCAATCATAGACAGTAGGTATAACATGCCCATGAACGTTTTTTCTGTTAGACTGCAGAAAGCCCATAGCAACAGGTCCATCTCTAAACATCACCAAAGGAGAATTGATTGCTGTAGATTGCGGTGGTGAAATGAAAGATGAAACAGAGGGTTGCAAAGGGAGACCAGACGGCATGATTGCAGGTGGTGGTTAGTTTGGAGTAGATGATTGAGGACAAAACTGATAGCCCTTTCTACTGTGTAATGAAACAAACCTCTTTCAGAGCTGGCGATGACTTGTTCTTGAAATATATCCTTTTTCGGTTATATTCCTTATTTCCACTGGTATCCTTTTGCTGGTAGATTCTACATTACACTTGGTGATTGTTATTACACTTATTTGGTTCTCTGCCACAATGACGATCTCCTCGGGTACTTTCAAGCTACCTTTGAAAATAATGCTTGTACTGGCGGTGGTGATTTCCTTGCAATTGCTGCTTCCTTGATGGTTTTGGCCAGATCCTGTAATAAAAGTTAATACAACTTGTTTGAAAGCGGTTTCGGAAATGGAAGAGAAAAAGGGATAGCTATGGCCATATACATTCATGTATGGCCATATGATATACTGTAAATTACATGCACAGATACTCAGCACTAAAACGTATGTTTGGATAGACCTCTTTTATAATGGCGTAAATATTCTTTTATATGTATAGGATAAAATGTATCTGGCGTAAAGCTGATGTTCGAGGTACCCGACTTACAACACAATTGAAGGAGGTTTCCTGAGGGAATTATTAACTCTTTCCTGACAGGCTGAAAAACATCCAAAATTGAACCACCTCTTTGTTCTATTGATATCTCTTGAAATAACCATAACCATAACTATTGCGAAAGCTATACATTTTCTGAAAGCCCAATAGACTGGCTTTTACTTGTGCTTTTAAATTTCCCGAACAAAACACATTATGTTAATATAAATTAGCATTAATTATCATAAATCAGGTTGAAAAATTTACATTTTTCTGGAAAAGGCCATCTTGCATGCCCGCGTAGTATCTTGAGAACTCAAAATGCCACCAATCGCAGAGTTGTTTATGAAATCAAACTTGGCGTGTGCGTGGATCTCATGTTCCTGGCGCTTGTCGAATTTCAATTTTTATTCTTGCACTACCGTGTGCCGTGTTTTTCGATTGACGACTTTGCGGGTCTTCTAAGACCCGTTTGGACTGGGCCGGTGAGGAAAGAGTTAAGCAACATGATTTGTTTTTACTTTGCAAATACAAAAAAAGTGCATTCATGTTCAGTGTTTTATGATCTTTAATCATACTTGTTTCGAGACAACGTCAACGTGCATGGTGGGAAACATGGATGACGACGAAGAAAGTGATGACGAAATGTGGATAACGCAAAGCAAATTTTCGCAGAATGTCGCAAATTTCCTCCCAGACAAGGTAGAGATCTTTAAACTGAAAGAAATCGAGCCAATTGCGACGGCAGAGGTGGATAACCAACCGGATATTTTGGTCAACAAAGAGAAATGTCGAGGGACGTTGTTGGTCGAAAATATAAGCGACTTCGAGCTGCAAGAACGTATTAAAGATAGAATACCGAAATGTACAGTCAACAATACCAAATGGTCTTTTACAGTTTGGGAAAATTGGAGACAAAAACGAAATTCGGAGCCGGTGAACGAGGAGGATGAATTTATTAAAGTAGGCGTTACTTTTGAGATTTCTTGTTAATAGGTGGGATTGTATATATAATCCCTGAAATAGGTTGGATTGTATATACAACCCTGCTAGCTATGCAAATCATATTGTAAATCAGCTAATCAGCTACAATTAACCCCTATTTCCCCTGGCAGAATTCAAAAACCACCACCAGCTTTAGGTTTCTTCGTGAGATAAATCCTTCAAAGGAACAAAGGAAAGCGACTTGATTGTGTTGTAAGCATGCAAATTAGCCACACACGAACGAGGTCAGAAAGGCTAATTTAAATGAATACAAAATAATATTTAATTTGGGTGCCATTATGAAAGAGGTCTATTGATTATGAAATAAAATGAAGACACTATGAAGATTAAACGAAGTACTTCGGCGGTTTGCTGTCAAATGAATAAAATGAAATAGGCCTACGTTATAGACATCAAGACATGTACGTCTGTATAGTCATCAGGGAGCTTGTCGAGTTGTCAGGCGATTCTTACATTGGCAGTATACGTGTAATTGCAAAATGTGACAAACATTAATGGCACATCGTTTTCTAAGATTCAAGGTGAGTGAACATTAAAGTATTTG